>CAUYRB010015771.1:0-13554 GCA_963574695.1 Propithecus perrieri | reverse complement strand
GTTTAAATAGAATCTAAAGGGAAATTCAGAGGCCATACATTTTTGATTTAAAAATAAGATAATTACTTCCTACTTTTAAATAATTGTTTCTTTAAATATGTGAGACCCTGGAGTGAGAGCAGTTAACAGTAGCATCTATAGTTCTCTGGACTCCAGACTGTAAGGCACAGACAGCAAAGGTGAGACCTGAGCTTCCATGTTCTTCTCATTTGTCCATGACCTGCTGTAGATACACAGCTTGGTGATTTACTGAGTCCCAACTGTCAGTTGGATTAAAGTCACAGGCAAAAAGAACAAGGATCGTGGGCATAGTGAGTAATTGAAGACCAACAATAATTTTATTAGATTAGTTGTGAGATAACACATATGCCATCTGATCAAGGATTTACTTCGCTTCTGATTCACTTCTAAAATAACCGAGAAACAATGATTTCAGCAGGTGCTGGTAAAAGAGGAAATTTTAGCATGGACAGTACAGTGTTGGGGGTTATGAATAAATATAGAGTTCAATGATCTTGAAATATTCTGTCATGATGTTGGGAGTGGCAATATGGTTAATTGAACTGTCAGGCAAGACCCCTGTTCATTAAGAGACTCCTGTTAGATGGGATATATTTTCCTTTAGCAAATCACATGTAGCATTCTAATTGTATGATGAAAAATTTGATAGGTAGTTTGTGGAGAAATCAAAGAAAAAGGCACAATAAACTCAATGGAACTCAATGGAACATTGGACTAAGAAAATATGTAGATTTAATACACCCATCAGAAAGTGTTATGTGAAAGAAAGATTTAAAAATATAATGGCCAATAATATAGTTTCAAGATAGCAGGCAGAAACAAACATGGAAATTATGCAGTATATTAAGGCCTTTGACAGCATACCAAATGTAGTAGCTTTATCAACTTGTTAAACTTCATTATAAAGTAAATTGTTAGTCATCTAAACATAGACTGTCTAGTACTGTGGTCCCCAACCCCCCAGGCTGTGGACAGGTACCAGTCCATGGCCTGTTGGGAACTGGGCCACACAGCAGGAGGTGAGTAGCAGGAGGCAAGCAAACAAAGTTTCATCTGTATTTACAGCCACTCCCCATGGCTTGCATCATCGCCTGAGCTCCTCCTCCTGTTAGATCAGTGGTGGCATTAGATTCTCATAGGAGTGGGAACCCTACTGTAAATGGCACATGCACCAGATCTAGATGGCATGCTCCTTATGGGAATCTAATGTCTGATGATCTGAGGTGGAGCTGAGGTGGTGATAATAGCCCCGGGGAGTGGGGCTGTAAATGTAATATTAGGTCATTAAGTTTGAAATGTTCGATTTCCTTAAGTTCTAAGTTTGACAGTTAATATCTCTGACATTTCACTTTGACATTTCTTATTTTTTCCCCCTATTATGAAGGTACGTCTCAGTCTTTCAAATGCACAGTTTGGCTTGTCATTATCTTTCACATTTTTTTAGAGCAATTTTTGTGAAACCATGGATAACACCATGTTAGTTTTGAATATGAATTCCATCTTGGAACCAATGCAGTGCAGACAGCTCAAAATATCATTGAAGTGTTTGGGAAGGATGTGGCTAATGAAAATGTTGATGTTTTGAGAAGTTCCATTCTGGTGATTTTAATTTTGAAAGTGAGCCATGTGGATGACCTGAGAGCAAGGTGGATAATGATGAGCTGAAAGCTGTACTGGAAGCGAATCCATCTCAACCTATGCATGAATTATCAGCAAGGTTTGATGTTACTATTCCAATAATATCCGACTTTTTGAAACAAATTGGCAAGGTAAAGAAGCTGGACAGATGGGTACTGCATGAATTAAACAAGCATCAGAAGAGAAATCATCTGGAAGGTTGCCTTTCTTTGCTGTCTTAACATAAAGGTGAACCATTTCTGTGCCATATTGTTATGTGTGATGAAAAATAGGTTATTTTTGACAACTGCAAGCATTTGCACAATGGTTGGACAAAGATGAAGTGCCAAAACACAGTTCAAAACCAGATATTAATTTAAAAAAGCTAATGGTGTCTATTTGATGGTCTAGCACCGGTATTATCCACTATAGATTCCTGAAACCTGGTCAATTGATTATAGCAGATGTCTCCTGCAACCAATTGGATGAAATGATGAGGATGCTTGCGATTAAGCAGCTGAGATTGGTCAATAGAGATAGGCTAATCTTCTTGCAAGACCACATGTCACAAAAACACAACACTTCAGAGACTACAGAGGCTGGACTTGGAAACTCACTGTCATCCACCATATTCACCAGACCTTGCACCAACTGACTACCACTTCTTCCAGACTTAGAAACATCTCTTGCAAGGAAAAATATTCAATTCTCAACAAGCTGTGGAAAATGCCTTTTGCAATTTCATCGCCACTCACTCTCCAAGCTTTTTCGCTGCTGGCAGAAACAAGCTACCCTTCAGATGGCAAAACTGTGTCGATAGTTTAGGTACATACTTTGATTAATTGTACTGCTTCTTGTCTGAGATACAATAAGCCAAACTTCTGATTTGAAATCAAACATTTCATATTTAATGACATAATAAATGTAATGCACTTAAATCATCCCAAAACCATGCACCCCAGGCCCAGTCCATGGAAAAATTAGCTTCCATGAAACAGATCTCTGGTGCCAAAAAGGTTGGGGACTGCTGGTCTAGCATACACATTAAAACACACTGTAGTCATTCATTAAGTAGACTGTGCGTTGAATAAATTCTGGGGTACAGTTTTGTTTGATTTATAGCATGTAGGACAAAAAATGTACATGTATTTCTTTCTTTGTAGTCCTTTCTCTGATGTGTATAAAATAGGGTGGGAGAAGACTAAGAAAGACTTGGACACTGTATCTTATGTATGGATTTGTAAAATTTTTATAGCTGTGGAAAACACTATTTTGAATCTCGCACTTTTTCTTACAAAAAATTTAAATAAATGATTATCTTTTATTTAAGAGGCAGAAAATGTTGGTCAATTATACGGTAAAGTTTATAGGAAAGGAAGTTTCATTTGAGTATTTTTGAAGATAAATTTAAAAAGATCTCAGCTGGGTTCTATAAATTAGCTGCCGCTGGAGATATGGAAATACCATGTTATTTATTAAGCATATTTTTTGCCTAACCAAAATTGAACATGTGAACCCTCACATTCTATGGTTTTCTAGAAGGCAATGTGCTATACAGCAGTGATCTCCAACATTTTCAGCATCAGGGACTGGTTTCATGGAAGACAATTTTGCTATGGACGGGGGTGGAGGTGGCAGGGGGGAAGGTGGAGCTCTGCAGCCTGTTCCCTAACAGGTTGTGGACCAATATCGGTCCTTGGCCTAAGGGGTGAGGACCGCAGCTATGTAGGACTAATGCCTATTTTATTTTGCTATTCAACATTTTTATTAATAGTAGCATGGAGGGTGTTGTAGATTCTATCAAGCCATAGGATGAGACCAACTCTATTTCTCAGTACTGCTAATTAATACTTTTTTATTTCAAAATATTAAGGAGGTATAAACGTTTCGGGTTACGTGGATCATTTCTGTAATGCTTGAGTCCCAGCTATAGGTACACCTGTTACCAAAATATTAATAGTGTTCATAGTACCCATTAGGTTGTTTTTTTCTGTCTCCCCTCCTCTCGCTCCCCCTGGTTGATTTCCATTGAGTTTATCTTCCCTCTGTGCACATGCGTTCTCATCGGTTCATTACAATTTAATAGTAAGTACATGTGTTGTATGTTTGAGTGTTTCTCGTTTAATTGATTTCTAGTTTTATCTTTCTGTGTTCTGAGAAGGTACGTGGTATAATTTTAATTTTTTTGAATTTGTTGAGACCTGTTTTATGGCCTAAGATATGACCAATCTTAGGGAATGTCCCATATGCTGGGAGAAGAATTTGTATTCTGTAGTTTTGGGATAGAATGTTCTATAAATACCTGTCAGGGCCATGTGATTTAGAATTTGTTTTAAGTCCATTGTTTCTTTATTTATTTTCTGCTTTGATGGTTTTTCAAGCTCTGACAATGGGTTGTTGAGGTCCCTGGCAATTACGATGGTGCTATTTATTTTTTTGCTTCGCTCTAGTAAAACTTGCTTTATGCATCTGGGAGCTCCTGTGTTGGGTGCTTATATTTTAGGATTGTTATGTCTTCTTGCTGAATGGCTTCCTTTATCGTTATATAATGACCCTGTTTGTCTTTTTTTTATTTTTGTTAGCTTACAGTCAATTTTATCTGATATGAGAATGTCTACGCCTGCTCTTTTTTGATTTTCTTTTGCATGGAATATTTTTTTTCTATCCTTTCACGTTAAGTCTGTGTGTGTCCTTGTGGTTTAGATGTGTTTCCCGGAGACAGCACAGACTTGGGTTCTGTTTTATCATCCATTCAGCCAGCCTGTTTCTTTTAAGAGGAGCACTGAGTCTGTTAACGTTAATTGATACCATTGATATGTGGGATGTTGGTCTGTTCATCCTGTTAGGTAGTCCCTTATTGCTTTGTTTTACCTCTTGTTCTATTGTTTTATAAAAGTTGTGAATTTGGGGTTTTTCTTTTTAGGTGCCCAGCAGTTACAGGGAATGACATGGGGGAGCATCTTTTCCCTCCCTGTCTCAGCCGGGGTAATGCAAAGGCTACTACTAGAAGGCTGGGTCCTGAGCGAAGCTGGCTCTCTGTACCAGAGCTGTCAGGATGTTGTCAGTTGCAGAAACCTGGGATTGGCAGGTGCCAGATCTCTGCTGCACCTGCTCTCCAGTGGAATGTCTCTGCACAGACTCTGAACAGCTCCCTGATCAGCCCAGAGTCTGCAGCGGAAGAGCGAGATCCCTTGCAGATTGAGCTGCCCATAGCTTTTGTTTCTTTCCGAATAAACAGTGTCCCCTTCGGTTGCCTCTACTCTGCTGTCTTCACCTCTTCCCAGCAGTGTGAATTGTACTGGGACTCCCAGCTTAATCTCTGAGATGATGGCTGATACTTGTGAGTAAGAATCAGCCATGCCCTGTTTGACTGAGTTGGTAGAAGCTGTGATGAGCCATAGAGTTCTTCTCCCTGTCAGTGGCTGATGCTTGCAGGAAAGAGCCAACTGCTGAGATGTTCTTATTGTGCCTGTGATAAGCTCTAGTCCCTCAGGCGGAGCACTTGACTGCCCTCACTTTGAGAGGCCCTGTAGCTCCCAGGGTGTTGTTTGACCCCCACCACAGCAGAGGTGGGTGGGTGGAAGAGTGAGGCAGTGTGTGGTTAGGTTGTGCGAGCCTGGAAGGCTTTGCAAAGCCTCGGCAGGGCCCAGAGGTTGTTTTCCCAGCTGCCAGGGGGAGCCGCTGGGAGAAGTGTCAAGCCAGGCTCTCCAGACTGGGAAGGCTGCTCGTGAGGAGGGGGCCACGTTCCCTGACAGCCCAGGTGCCCGAACACGTCGTTCTTGGTTGCTGTAGTGCATGGGCTGGGATCTTCCCTGCCTTAGAAACTGCCCTAGTCCAACAGCAGATTGCCCTGTCTTGGACCCCTACGGTATTTTCCCATCAGTTCCGCCCACGTGGGCTCCCTCACCTGCCAAGTCCAGCTCCCAAACCTCCCCTTCGTGTCCCCCAGCAACTCGCCCAAGTCCAGCACGGGACCCAGCCCGTGTGCCTGACCCGCCTGCGTGTGTCTGTGAGAAATGCCTGCAGGCAAGGAGCTCCTAGATCTGGCAGCCTGGGGTCACCGCAGGTCCTCACAGGGAAGGTGTGAGCCCCAAACACCATGGAAACCTCAGACCGAAGGACGCACCAGCTGGGGTGAGGAGGCCTCTAGCCAAATTCTTGGCTCAAACTGTTCTCGGGTTGCAGTGGGCTGGGGCGAGGCATAGAGTCTGCATGGAAGGAAGCCGGTTCCGGCCCCCTGGGTCACCCTCCTCCTCGCAGGGGAACCCCGCCCGGAATGCCCAAGCTCTGGGATCACGCAAGTTCCCCCACAGCTCTGCGTTTGCGCTCACAGGAGTGGAAAAGCTTCCAAGTGACTTGCAGCCCGCTGATCACTGAAGGAGCGTGGGAGAGAGAAAGGGACCCCCTTCCCCTTCACTGGGCTCCCAGTCTCTCTGGGTTCGATCCTCACTGATACCTTTTTTTCCCTTTATCCTCTTCCTTCTCTGCTTCGCAATTTTCCTCCACGAGGTCCCTGGCAGGCTCCGGCACTTGTCTCCATGACCTACACCTGAGCTGCGTCCCTTCTCCAGTCTCCTTTATCTGAAACTCTTCCTTCGGGATGGTGGGGCAAGTCCTGTCTCTAGTCAGCCATCTTGCCCCTCCCTCAGTACTGCTATTTTGCTTTTTTTTTTTTTTTAAACAATTGGTAATCAAAGCATAGCTGTTAAATATAAAAAATCACTTTGAGAATCTTCAACCTCTCCTACCTAAAACTCCCCCAAAGCTAACAATTTTTAGGTTGTATTTTTCTGGAGTTTTTTATTTTGTTCATAGATATACACACACATATACATATATTCTATAATATAAAAATAAAAATTTCATAGAGAAATATTTCTTTGTATGTAAGTGGTTATACATAAAATATGTCACACTTTATATATTATATTTTTATAAATCTTAAGTTTTATATTTTGTAATATGCTTTTTAACATATTAATTCATGAGTCTGTGCAACTCTTTTTAATTGTTGCAAGATATTTATTAGTATGACTATACTATAGTTTATTTCATAGGCTTCCGCTCATGCACTTTTGTATCATTTTCAATTTTCCAGTGTCTAGGCAGTGCTAAAATGAATATTGCAAAACTTGAAAGAATGTTTCTGTAGAGACTTGTAAAGTGTAACTACCTAGTCATAAAATATGCGTTTTAAGTGTTCACATAGACAGTGGCTCTGTTAAATTTCACTTCCATCTACAGTGTGTCAGAATATATGTTTAAGTTGACATGTAATTAACTGAAAAAGTATTAGCCAAATGGATAGTAAAAAATAATATCTTGTGTTTCTAATTACTAATGAGGTTGAAGCCTTTATTAGTAATTGTGTGCTTGTATTTTTTGCTTATTTTCTATTGAGTCATTTGTTTTTCTTTTTATTTGTAAATGTTCTTAAATATTTTGGAAAGTAATTTTATGGTACATGTTGTACACATTTTCTCTCAATCCTGCTATTTTTTGATAGTTCTTTATTTGATTTTTTTTCTTGATAGACTACTTTTTTAGGCTTAATGTTTACAGAAAAATTGAATGGAAACTACATGGAGTTCTCAAATGCACTCCACACACACATACACTCTCTTGCTTTAGTTTTAATTTCTTTATGATGTTTTCTATTATCAAGAGCTTTTGATTTTGATGTAGCCACATTTACAAATCTTTTATTAACTATTCTTTATTTGTTTGTTTGTTTTTTCTTATTAAGTAAGAATCTTCCCTACCCAAGATCTTTAATTTCCTATATTTTCTCCCAATTTTTTTTAAATTGATTTAAGGTTTGCTTTTCTCTGCTCAAACTTCACTATATCTCTTTTCAAATTTACCTATCGCCCCTGCTCCTTTTTCCTTCAAGTACTCACCCTAGTCACTTCCCCATTCAGCCATCACTTGAATGCCATTTTCCTACCAAGTGGTTTCTTGTTCTTTCAGTTAGAAGTACTCTTTCTTCCCCTGAAGTTTTCATATTATACTTAAAATAATCAAAATAGTACTGTGTTTATTTCAATATAGTACTCATTTGAATAGTTCTTGAGAATAGGATCTATAAATCTTGATATCCCCAAAGAGTCTCACTCAATGTCTCAAAGAATAGGTTTGTAAAGAGAAAGAATATATGTTTAGTTTGGACTACTGAATACTCAGCTGGGACATGCAGTAATTATTTTCAAATACTTTGACACTTATGTTACATGAATTGAACTGGCCCTATATGGTCAATCAATGGTTGCTAAGGACAATTATGCAATCATTATAAAGAAGAAATTTTCTGCAAATAGAATTCTCTGAAAATTGAATGAACTCTCTAAGAGTGACTTAATTGTTCCCAGACATGTTCAAGCAGAAGCAGTGCATTAATATTTCTTCTAAAGCTTTTTCTATATGCCGTAGGCCTACTGAACAAACCAATAAAATGGTAGTCCCATTTGTATGTCTCATAAGTTTTTTTTTTTTGGTAGGGGACAGAATCTGGCTCTGTTGCCCTGGCTAGAGTGCCGTGGCATCAGCCTAGCTCACAGCAACCTCAAACTCCTGGGCTCGAGTCATCCTCCTACCTCAGCCTCCCGAGTAGCTGGGACTACAGGCATGCACCACCATGCCCGGCTGATCTTTTCTATATATATATTTTTAGTTGTCCAGATAATTTCTTTCTATTTTTAGTAGAGACGGGGTCTCACTCTTGCTCAGGCTGGTCTCGAACTCCTGACCTTGAATGATCCACCCGCTTCAGCCTCCCAGAGAGCTAGGATTACAGGCGTAAGCCACCGCGCCTGGCCTGTTTCATAAGTTTTAACTGTGGACATTGACTATTGACATTGGAGTTTCTTCCCCATCCTTCCAAACTTCAATTACATTCATCTCCATTTTATTTGCCTTTAAATATTATTTGCTTTTTATCTACAAAAATGTTTAGGATATATATCATTTTACTTTTATCACTGATAGATGATTTTATTTCCATTTTTTGGATGAGAACTTTATATAGGGTAAATCACTTTTCCAGAGATTCAATATTAAATCTACTCAACTGCCCAAACCTTGTCTACAAAACCAATAAATATACATACTATGCTGGCAAATATACATACATTTAATATTTTATGTACTTTTTATTAAATTGGTAAATTGGTTTATTTTATAAATATTTTCCCCAAATTTCTCTATATCAATATCAACCACAGACATTCCAAGAGAGATACACTTAATATATTTGTTAAAAACAGAACAAAACAAAACCAAAAAAAATCAAAATTCTGGGATTTTATTTTTTTATCTTCTTTATATGCAAAACTAGTATTTTCACAATGCTATACATATTACTCAGAACATGGATGAAACTTTAGTGAATGTGAAATAAAGCATAAGGAAAATCACTATTTCCAGATAGAAAATTTGTTTATTAAGTAAGAACCGAGACATTTTCTGGAATCAGAACACAATAACTCAACAGGGCAGGATTATAGGAGAATCCTGAACATAGAAGAACACTAATCATAAAGAATTTGTAACAGTATTTTGTCATTCTTTGACAAATAAATTTTGTGTTTCAGCTACTGCTGAAGCTTTCTCCTAGTCATTGAGGATAAAAGCCAAGTTCCAGTCCATCTTGTTTCATGGCTTCTATGGAAGAGAAGATTTCCTGAAGTCTTCTGTTTTTGTTGTTGTTTTTTTTTTCTGTTTTTGAGCTCCAGTCACCATTACTATTTGCAGGTTCTTATAATCAGTCAGTAGGGAAAGGGTGAAATAGCTCACCTCACCATGTTTAAGATAATGTTATCTCTCACCTCATTAGCAAGGTGCAAGTTACACAGTTGGCAAAACTACTGATAAAAAGCAAAACCATCAGAAATAACATGCATACTGGAATCAGCAGTCACACCAGGGAGACAGATCTCACTTCATCAGGAAAGGTAGGTGATATTTGCCCTGGCAGACAAGTGACCAGCTGAAGTATGAAAGCTGGTGACGGTTGTATTTCATGTGCGTCTCTTCAGTGAGTCCATCATAATCAACATCAGAAATAATATTATCTTCAGGATCAGCTTTTAACACAAGGGCAATAACAAAGTAACAGAACAAAAGCTAGCTGGTGATAATGTCTGTGGTTCATGAGCCTGGAAGTTATAGTTGAGGTTAATGTAACAAGATTCTTAAGATGCACAAAGCAATTCAGCAGAATATTAGAGATTCTACTACTTAGAATTTGCCCCTTTGGGCAATTTCCAGCTGCTATCTATGCTGCAAATTGATTAATAGCAATTCAGAGGTCTGTTACAACTGCATAAATACCTCAAAGGTGGGAAGGTACTGGGTATACACCTCAGAGACTGGAAGCTTCTAGATGAATAGCTCAGTGGTCGGCAGCTCGAAGCCCTGTAACTTGAGTATCGGCAATTTCTCATTAAATAGCTTTGGGGTTGGCAGCTGCTGGAAATGTAACAAGGTGTTGGGAAGCCAAGATTTTGATAGCTTCTATACCCCAAACTACCCAGTCTGCAGTGGTTTAGTGATTGGAGACTCTTGGGTAAGTAGTTAAGTTGCCCAAAGCAGCTGGAACCATTGCTAAGGGTCTGGCAGGCTTTGGATGCACATGGAGCAGGTGTGCAATCGGATACATACCCCTTGGTCTGGGTGCATGGGCTGCCTCTGGGGCTGGAGCCGATGTTAGTAGTTTCACAGATACTGGAGACTTGGCCCGCTGATGGAGAGTTGCAGGGCACACAGGAGTCTGATGGGTCACAACTTGTGGTGCAGGTCTTTGGTTCACAGCTGGGAGATTCGCAGCTTGGTGCCTCACAGTAGGATTCTTGGCAGTAATCCAGGAGCCAGAGATTTCCTTGGTAGCTACTGGGTAAGGAGTGTCCAAAGGTAGGGCTTACATCATTGGTGCAAAGAGCAACAGAAGGAGTCACTGGGATGTAACAGCGAGTTCTGTAGGATGTAGCATTGCAGACCCCAGGATGGCCTAGGACAGACATGGAGCCGGAGTGCATGCTCGGTAGTAGCCGTGCAGGTGTGGTGTGGCTGTGGCCTGAGGACTTTTTATATCTTTGCTGGCGACCGTCAGGATGCTCTCCAGACTCTCTTCCTTCTCTATTCCTGGGACAGTAACACGGCAACATCTCATTAGTGTGATGTTTAGCTACAGCTGTTGAGGTCTTCACACTCATACAAAAATAAATTCATTTTGATTCATCAAAGTATCCATAATTGCCACTTTGGCCGTCACCCATTACTTATTATCTATAGACCATAGCTTCAGTGAATAGTGGTTTTAATGTTAATAAGCAAACTCTTGCCTGTCAAACAGTGGTTAACAAGAGTTCATGTGTCTATGGACTTCTGCAGCCTGGTTATTAAAAGGTCAACAAGGGTTCAAGTGAGGCGGGGGACTTGTATTTTTCTACTCTCTTGACTACTGCAGACTTCAGGACTTGATTTTACTCTGAAGTAAGCTAACTAGTTTGGCTGTCTCAACATTGTTGCTCAAAAGAAAGTGTAACGCATTGACCTATTAAGAGAAAAAGTTCTCCCAAATCCGTACGATACTCTTCTCTGTGCAAGGCCATGTACTAGTGACAACTTCTCATCTGATGCGTTTGGAGAATTCCATATGCAAGACTCACGTCAATCCCAGTGAGACTTGGTGACCTATACCAGGCTAAAAATGAACTTATCCCCATGGGTCAGTGGTTGCTAAGCAACTAAGACTTTAATGAAATCTCTTTCTTAAAGAGTTTCTTCAATATACACTATCAAAGAAATCTAGTTTCTCAAGATCACTCACTCCTAATTGACTAAAATTATACAATTTTATACTTTACAGCAATTGTCTTTGCTGTAAAATCCAATTGCTGTCAGATGTATAACATTTTTCCCCATTTTCCCCAAGTTCTACTTATTCTTGATTTCCCTTATTTTGCACATAGACTTTATTTCATTCCTGTGTTGAAGAGTATAGTTATCTTCGGTCTATGCCAACAAAGGGGAATGACTATGTTGAAAAATTTTATTTGAATAACCTGTATAGGCACTGTACATACTAAATGACACTTTTCATTCCTTATGGTGAAGACCAAAGAAATTTTTTTAAGACTTTAATTCAATCTAAAGAATTGATACTTTGTTCTTGAAAATATAAACTATAATTTATACTTATAGCCTCCATTTAATTGGAAGTAGCAATGCATTTATTGACAGTGAAGATTGCAGACAGAGAACAATACTGACTTCTTCAAATAGGATAAGCTATAGGGATTGTTTTTAATAGAAACTGTCCTTATAAGAGATAGTTAGATTTCCCTCACTGTTTTCTACTTTTCAGCTAGATTATTTAAATGTACATCGATTTAAACCTACAAATACTCTCCAACATTTTTTGAAACCTGAATTTTCTCAGTGCTTCTCTGAATATTTATTCTATAAGGTGACAATAAGCAACTCTTTATTAAACATGTTTTTCTGACTTCTGGAGCTTCTCTTATGTGAAAAGGCTCACAATCAGAAAGCTATATTTTCATCAAATTCTTTGGCTATAGAGTACCTTGGGATTTTGTGCAGAAAATTTTAGTCCTGGGGCAGGCAAAATAGGAAAGAAGATACATAAAGTGGTTTGTTGATGGCTGACTTTCTACTAAGTTATTGAGTCCTAGTAGACATAGAAAAGTCCAGAGGTTGAAACTATAAGAGATGCATATCATACCACTGTTACCTCTAGTCTTTTATTTTAGGCTTCCTTGTAGAAGGTTTGAGGGAAAACAACAGCAACAACAACAAAATGAATAAGTCAGTTAGCTGTAAAGCCCACATACTCCCTTTCCACCTTAGCATTGAGTAGTGAGGTATTTTAAATTAATATTATTCTCATAAGTGTAAGTCCGGCAAAATAATGTTGAACATCATCTACCACAACCAATATTCAAACCATGAGCCTTTACGACATATTTAAATTTATTTTGGTATGATAATATTCTAAACAAGCGAACATGGAGATTTGCAAAGGCAGGGTTAGCTCACCTCCTCTCATTTGCTTTTATGTTTTATCTTCCTACCCACTCAGAATATCACACTCATATGTAACGATCACACTGCACCCACTCACTCCACCATTTTCTGTAAATGATACTCTACAGAAATATCTTCTATTATTACTTCACTCTCCATTTTTGAAAGAGACTGAGCAGACAGCATCAGTAACAGAGCACACACTGGGTTTAAATGGCAAGCTTTAGCAGGAATTAAGGACCACTGTCATTGGGTATCATTGTCTGAAGGCTTTGGAGAAGCATATGCATTATTTCGTTTTTGCTTGCTTACTAAAAGAACTATTTCTCCCATTAATTTTCGTATTTTTAATATTTGCTGTGTGTAGAAGGCTGAATATGCTCGTCCTGCACCCACCCACTTCCTAATACTGGGAGTCTGAATGCTACTTGATATGGCAAACAGGACTTCACAGATGTGATTACATTAAGGATCTTAACAAGGATTATTAGGGGGGCTGGATGTAATCACAGAAGTCCTTATAAGAGAGAGAAAGTATATCAGAGAGAGAAGGTAAAGTAATGACAAAAGCAGAATTTGGAATGATACAGTCACAAACTAAGGAATAATTCTAGAAGCCAGAAGAGGCATGGAATGGATTGTCCCCCTGGAGACTCCAGAAGGAATCAGCCCTGTTGATACCTTAACTCTAGGTTGGTGAGACTGATTTTGGACTTTTGGCCTCCAGAGCTATAAGAGAATAAATTTCTGTTGTTTTAAACCATGAAGTTTGTGGTAATTTTTTACAGCCATCAGAAATATGTAGGTAAATGTAATAGACAGTCTTTATGTAGTTTGAGCAGTTTGTGCTCTGTATCCAGGGAATTTTAAGAT
>CAUYRB010015769.1:0-25305 GCA_963574695.1 Propithecus perrieri | reverse complement strand
TTTATTTATTTATTTACTTATTTATTTGTAGAGATGAAGTTTCACTACGTGCTCAGGCTGGTCTCAAACTCCTGGCCTGAAGTGATACTCCTGCCTCAGCCTCCCAAAATGCTGGTATTGCATGTGTGAGTTACTGCACCCGGCCAATGCCTCCTTTTTAAAATAAGATGCAAGTCAAAACCACAATGAGATATCACCTAACCCCAGTGAGATTGGCCTCTATCAAAAAATCCCAAAACAACAAATGCTGGCAAGGATTCAGAGAGACAGGAACACTCTTACACTGCTGATGGGACTGCAAATTAGTGCAATCTCTGTGGAAAAGAATTTAGAGATACCTCAAAGAGCTAAAAATAGAAATACCATTCAATCCAGCAATAGCACTATTAGGCATCTACCCAAAAGAGCATAAAACATTCTATGATAAAGACATCTGCACCCGAATGTTTATGGCAACACAATTCACTATTGCAAGGATGTGGAAACAACCCAAGTGCCCGTCAATCCATGAGTGGATTATTAAAATTTGGTATATGTATACAATGGAATATTACTCAATCATAAGAAACGACAGTGATCTAGAACCTTTTATACTTTCCTGGATTAAACTTAAGCCCATTATCCAAAGTAAGGAACCACAAGATCGGAAGAATGGGCTCCACCTGTACTCGCCATCAAATTGGTACTAACTGATCAACACTAGGGTGCTCTCATGGCAGTAATACTCTCCAGGGATTAGGGGGATGGGGGGTAAACCCACAACTAAAGGACACAGGGAGCATTGTAGGGGGAAAGGGCATGACTTTAACCCTTGCTTGGGTGAGGCAAAGACATAAAGTGTAACCATAATGTTTGTACCCTCATAATACCCTGAAATAAAAAAAAATACATATTCAAGCTGACGTTGTCATCTTTAAATTCTTCCAAACTAACGAATCTCCCATAATCCACTTACTTGTTTTTCAATCAAGATTGAACTTGAAATCAGAATGAATAATTCATTAATCATTTCCATTTATCCTGTTTCCTTATTTATCCTCCTTAGCCGGCCATAATTTGGAATCAAGGCATATGTTTTTCTGTTTGTTGCCCTTATTGCAAAAAGATTTATATATTTCGGTTTTTAAATTTTAGAAGCTAAAGAGTTGAATCTTTAACATTATTTTTGTCTAAGAAAAAATAAATTCAAACGTTAGTTGCTTAAAAAAAAAAAAAAGAAATCTGGGGTTTTTGCCCAAGATTTCATATGAATATTCTCATAGGTCAATGGGAGTAATTTATCTTCATAAACTAGGAAGATACAAGAAACAATTAGAATCAAAGTAAAGGTCTTTCCCACAACTTTCTTCGAATGTTCAACTAGCTAGCAAGCATAACAGTAGTAACAACAACAAAAACTCACCTAAATAAGAATGTACAAGTATATCGTGTTTATTTTGAGGTGTTTAGAGGGTCACCAGTTGGATAGGTCAGAACATATATACATACAGGAAATTAAGACCTATGACATTTTAGTGCTTTGCATGAGAGTAGACCCTTGCATCATAAGAAACATAAAATCAGAAATATATTTCAAACTCATATGTAAAATATATGTTTTTAAATTTTCGTTAACTTGATCATTAAAATTCTTACTGCAATTTTTCATTTTAACAGATTACAAATTTCCTTTATAGTTACAACAGACAAAAAATATGGACTCTACAATCTAAAGTATGAAAACATGACAGAAAAGGAAAATCGGTGAATTAAGAACAGGTTAAAAAGTGAATTATAGAAAGTGAATACTGGGCTGCTCTGTAATCAATTGATCAGCTTTACCCTAAAATCAACAGGATGTCTTAATTTATATGTTATCTAGTCAAAAAGATGAGAAAATATTCAATAGTTTGAAGTTCAGAGAAAGAAAATTAAACAATCTCTGTATCATTTTTAGAAACGTAAACAATTCTGTAGTAAATGCATTTTAAACTGAATACTGTGTGCAGCATGGGAGTTGGTTGCTGGCACAGAGGCTGTGTGGTCTGGCTTAGTCCCATGCCCTACTGTTTCCTTCACTGACTCCACCCCTGGTCCCACTACGAGAAATACTACTGGAAAAAAATATGGTATGAGTTTAAAAAATATTTTGTATCATCTCTGAGATAATGCATATTAATACTATAAAATATTGCCTTAAAAAGAGTCACAAGTTTAAAGAGAGTACATAGGGTATTTTAAACTTTAAGGCTCTTCCTGTGGGAGGAGCTTCCACCTTACTGAAGGATCAACTTCCTCATCAAAATCATCCATCTCCTGCTCCTTGGAGAGTTCCAGGAAAACCTGTAACAGAAAAAATATATATAAAAGGAGAGGGATGCACACTATCTCCTATAGCTCCAAGCAAGTACAAGGAGTATGCACATATAAAACACTTATATTCCATGGATGATACGAAATCACTAAAAATGACCCACCTGTTCTAGGGTGGATTGTGAGAGGCTGTACTCCTCCAGGTCAAAGTTCTGTTTAACTGCATAAGAATGAACGTACATTAGGAGGTCTTTATATATTTTTTTTTATTTACGGAGTTTTACCAAGTCATGTGAAAAAATATATAAGTAGTTCTTAAATATAAAAGATAAGGTAATAAGTATTCTTAGACTAAATATGGAAAAGCAAATGTACCATATAGTCATACAACAGGATGGAAATACTGTTCCATTCTCCCAGAGTTTTGGCAGAGGCACCACAAGACTAGAAAATCATATAAGCGGCTCCAGAACACCTGTGCAGGATAAGCTAAGGGATGGTACCTTCTGCACTGAAACTATGTGCCCCTCTACACCTGCCCTTGTTCTTCTCTGCCCCACTCTACCCCAGGGGCTGACATCAGAGATGTCTCTCCTGGTGGGTTCCACCAATGGCAAGCTCGGCAGGAGGAGCAGAGGGGAGAGGAGGTTGCGGCCTTTATTCTTTCACTCCCTCCCTGGCACTAAGTGTGCCCCTTGATTGAAGGTCACTACTTCTCTCAAGGTGGGAAGTTCTACATGACTGTACTCCCACGTTCCGGTCACTGCTTCCTCTCTTAGTCCCCTTGGACCTAAGAATGGTAACAGTTCTGCTGTTTCTAGCCTTGGGTAATTGCACTGTTCCTTGTACACTTGCAAATAGTCCCTTGAAAAACAAAATTTCCTCTAGTTATCCTATTTTGAGTTTATCATCTGATACCAATTTGTACTATGATTGAGACCCCAAACATATAGATATATAAGAGGTGGGAAATAATGAACGCAAAGGTGACACCAGAAAGCAAAGATTTCTTTTGGATAGTGTCGGATTGCTGTGGCATTTCCTTTCTTCTCTCCTTAGACAAGGGGACTGGTCCCTGTCTCATGTCTGGAAAGATGTAAAGAAGAAATATCATGGGTGGCCGACTGTCCTGCACTTTTAGAGTTTGGAGAAGCAAAGATGCTTGTGTGTTTCTCATGGACTTCAAAGGAGAGGTACCTTGAGAGGATCACTTGGAAGGGTAAAGGGATTTCGAGGAAGGGGCCTGAAGGCTGTAAGGTGGTGACAGGAAGAGGAGGCATCACCCATTCCAGGAAGCTGTAGTCCGAGGTTACAGATGAGAGGGGAAAGGGAGTCTTCAAGGAACCCACAAAAGCACCCCATGAAAGCAAGGGCCAGCAATTGTTCATTTCTACATAGCAGACCTCGATGCCATATTATAGCTCTAATGATCATATCAAGCTTTGCTGCCATTATTATCTCTGCTTCCTTCCCCTTACACTGATGTACCCTGGAGAGGCCCAAAACAGTAGCTTATGATGAGTCAAAGAGGGAACAGAATAAGAAAAGAGATAAAATTGACCATCCCACTTTCCTAGCTGCAGCTCTTCAAAGCAAGTCTGACCTGGAAGGGGTATATGAGTTTTTCTGGAGTTTGCCTTACCCAAAGTGATCAGTGGTATGGAAGAATAAATCTATGTAGCAAAACAAAAGAATTGTCATGAAGTGTGCATTTAGCTTGCACAACACTGGGTCTATCTCATTCAATAAATGTATTGCAGCTGAGTATATAATAATGTCCAACAACATTTGGAAGAAAAATGCTGCCTTACATTTTCACATTTTGTACTTTGTGTCATCTTCACATAATGGGGCAGGAAACTGTGATAAAAAGTTGGGTTTTTTCTTTTATCCCTAACTGAGAACCTCAGTTTTATCAAATTAAACACAGCAGATGGAATTTGAGGTGGGAGAGAACATTTTTGAAAGCAGAAACATTAGAAGGCTTTTAAAAAAAGGCTCCATTGTACTCTAGGGAGGCAGCCTTCCTGGAACATCAACCTCTCTGCTCCTAATCCATTACATGGTGCTTCCCATTGATCCTACTGTGGGAATCCTTCCCACTGGAATGATGCAAAACTGGCCACTAGGCCAAAATGGTCAATGTGGTCGGTGTGGAAAATGGCCACATAGACCACAGAGAAAGGTGGACTAGCAGGACAAGAAGATGAAAAGAAAACCTGTCTGGATGACCCTAACTCTATCTCAAGAAAAATCTCTTTAAAAGCTAGGGTCCCCAAGGCTTCTATTGAGGAAAAATGACAAGCCAGAAAGTACAGCTCAAGAAGATGCATGAAGTTTCATACACCAATTCATCAGGTTTCACACATTGACATGATGAGCAAACACTGACTCCCTGATAGGTCAATGCTGTATGCAAAGACCAAAACACAAGGGCCTAAAAAGAGTCATGGATTAGCATACCTGAGCAGAGAGGGGAACCTCCTTGTCAGCATCTAATGCTACCGAAGAATATGCAGAGACAAAAACAATTTTGTCTTTTTCTGTTTATGTGAATTTGTGGATACTCTAGCCCTGAACGTCAGTGGTCTCTTTCCTCCAGAGCCTTGTTCAATCACATCAGGGTTTCTTATCCTTGGCACTAATGACATTTTGGTCAGATCATTCTTTCTTGTGGGGGCTCACCTGTGCATTGTAGGATGTTTAGCATCATTCCTGGCCTCCACCCACTCAATGCCAGTCATACCCCACTGCCCAATCCCCAGCTGTGAGAATCAAAAATAATCCCAGACATTGCCAAATCATCCCTTGCTGAGAACCACCAGATTAGAAGTCTTAGTAATGTATTTACGATGTAATAGCACAATTCTATGTTCATGTATTTTTTAAATATTGGTTTTATGTAAGGTTTGGATTTGTCTGTTTCCCAGAGTCTTTTCTCCAAGCGATCACTCTTACCGATCTCTAATTTGAAGAAAGCCTGTGATAAAGGTCGCACATCCTCAACAGGCAACTTGTAGACCATCAGGGAGGAATACCTGCCAAGGGAAGGGAGTGAGGCTGAACAGTGAGTTTCTAGGTCTCAGCCCCTGTTGAGTGCATGTCTAAAAAGGAGCAACAACCTCATCAACAATTTGTTTAAAGAGACACCTAGAGTGCAGAGGTTCTTTGATCAACAAGAAGTCAATTTGCTAAGAGGAGGATTAGAAGACAAAGGGAAGAAAATCAACAGCACCTACTCCCTAAGAAGGGAAGAAGCAAGACTACTCATCCTTCTTCTCAGTGAGAAGAGAATAGAATTTAGGTAAAAGAACTAGGCTCAATTCCTATTTCCCCCACTCTGAGCCTCGGATGCCCTTACTGATAATAAAAATGCTAAGAGATACTCTTTACCAAGTTTTGACTGATGCCTGGTACTCTGGCATGGGCTCTCTACAGGTGATCTCCTTTAATGTGAGATGGATTTACCTTCTAAAAAGGACCCCTGAGATGACCTAAGTATTGCATACTTTAGTATTTGGCAAATAAAGCCCCTCTGAATGCTAATTCTCATACAAGAGTCAGCTTCCAAATCAGCACTCTGTTCTCTTATTTCTCTCCTGTGGTAGCCATTGGAATTGACTTTTCTCTAATAATTAAAGTATTCACAATTACCAAAGAGTTACACACACACACAAAAAAAAGAATGAGAAGATAAAGCTTTTATTTCATCACCATTAAAGAAACACAAACCAAAGACCGAGATAAAACAAAATGGCACCTGTGTTTACCTTTCCTGCCGAGCGGCCTGTGGGAAAAGCCTCAGGATCTCTGCGTGGAGGGGCTCCGCTTGTGCGGGGGTCTTCACTTTCATCACCAGAAGATAATCTTTGCCGAATTTGCTTTTCAGGTGTTGGATGGAACCGATGCATCTGGAGGTCGGAGGAGGATGAGGTCACATAAGAAAAGGTGGAAATCTGTGGCTGGTGATGCTCAGTCTCTGAGGCCAGGCAAGGGCCATGTAAAGCCGGCAGCAGCCTCCCCAGCTCCTCGCAGTGGGTGGCCTTGTGCAGGGAAGTGTCCTTCGTTCAGAGCACACAACCTGTGGTTGAGTGCGGGCTTGGGCTGATACTCACCTCAGCCTCCCAGACACCATGATGGCCACTCGGTCACACACGGCCTCGGCCTCTGCCATGTAGTGGGTGGTCAGAAGGGCACCCCTCTCCGTGTTTCTAAAGGTGGCCCGGATTGCCTGCCTAGAGTTAGGTCGAGGGAAAATGTTAATTGATGGGAATGCTCAAGATATTGTGGAATTTTAAAAAAGAGGTTTCCATTGACACATATATGAAATAAGTAGTGAATTCAGATTAGACAAAGAAAGGATTTTTGTAGGGATAACAGGCATGGAAATAACCAGGCTATTGGTTTGAGTATATAATTCAGAACATGGCTTGGGATGAACATAGAGAATGATACTGGGTAAAAGTTTGTTTAGAAAATGCCGAGTTCAGGAATATTTAGGAGAAGGCAGTGGGAAAAAAGACAGAAAATGAGAACTTACTAAAACGCATGATAATCACAACATATACCCAAAAGATACCAAATGACAGAATACAGAAAGACTTGAAATGTTTCTTTTTATCTGCTGTAAGAATTGTGTATCAGGTAATGTTGCAGAAAGATTTAAATCTTAATAATAGACTGACTTGACTGAGTATAAAAATGTTCCATGCATACCTAGAAGATCTAAGAAAAAACAAAATTCTTAGAGTGGATATTAGGTTGAGAGACTATATCTTTTTCTCCTTAGTAAAAACTCATTGTAATATGAAATCAGATAATTTTTCTCTTAATATTGCTTTTCCTGGTAATGTGGAGGTCTTTCACTTTCTAAGTAAAGGGTGACCTCGAAGGCCAGGAGGTCACAGGATCAACGCATTCATGTAGAAGTTACTCGTGATATCTTCTCACCACAGTTGCTGCTGCCCCTCGGGGTCCATCCCGGTCGACGGCTCGTCCAGAAGCACCACTGACGGGTTCCCCAGGATGCTCAGCGCAAAGCACAGCTGGAACAGCAGGAAGAGCCTGTCTGGCACCCATCAGTGGCATGCACAGAGTAACCCCGAGTCCTGCCCATACCTTTCTCTTTATTCCCTCCGATAAGGTCTCCACGGGAGCCTTCAGCTGTTCCTGCAGCTTGAGTGCATCCACTAACCTGAAGGAGACAGAGAGAGTCGGTCCACATGCCCCCTGAGCACTGGTGACTGTGTGTAGGAGAACGAGAAAATCAGAATAAACACGGCAGTGGGGATGTTTTTCAGAATAGTCAGAGTGGTCATACCATTCAAACCACCTAGCTTCCTTTATGAACCTTTCACGGTCATCTTTTTAATGACTTCTTTCCATATTAAGAGTAAACGTTTTCTCTCCAGGCTTAAAGCAAGAGAAAAATATTGAACGGAGTTCTAGATGATCAATCTTCTCCCACGAGATCGGGGTCAATGGCTAAAACCTCCCTTCCTCAATTTCATGTGGACATCATCACCATGACACCCCCCAGCAGAGGATGGTGTGTCCCCCGGCCCTGCCCCCACATACCGTGAGATGGCGACTGCAGCGTCCCCTTTCCTCAGCCCTTTCACCGCAGCGTACGCCTCCAGATGCTCCCTCACCGTCAGGCTGGGCCACAGCACGTTCTCCTGAGGACAGTACCCCAGGAACCCCATGGTGTCCCCTCCGCCGCTCCCTTTCAAAATCACCTACATGAAATAAGTTCATTCTCAGATTCTCTCCAAAGTCTTGTGTGTATGTTCGTGCATGTAAGTGTATGTTTCAGTGATGTCTTCTTCACACACACAGGTACTAAGTGTACAAAAGCAAATAACCAATCACTTAGCTCAGGGGAAAAGATGGTAAAAACTCAGTAATTTAAAAGGCAGATATTCCATTATAGCTTAGATTTTATTACCAATTCCATCACTGTGGTTGAATTCCAGGTTGCTTGTTTGATTGTCTGTTGTTTGACTTCCATTCATTGATCCAAACATTCAAAGGAAGAGATACTTGTTGAGGATTCTGTTTTCCCAGTGATAAATAGTTGTAATTATAGGCTCTATTTTACAGTAAGGCAGTAGTTCTTAGTCAGGGACAATCCTCCACCCAGAGGATATTTAACAATGCCTGGAGACATACTTGGTTGTCACGATTTGTGTGTGTGCACATTGGTGGGGAGAGTACTACTGGAATCTAGTGAGTAGAGGCCAGGGACAGTGCCCAACATCCTACAATACACAGGACAGCCCCCCACAACAAAAATTATCCAACTCAAAATGTCATTAGTGCCAAGGTTGGTCAATCCTCAACTAACTATTAACAATAAAAAGCCTTTAGCACTATGTCTGACCCATAGGAACCAATAAAACATGATAGCATTTATTATTTTTATGAGCCAGGCACTGGGCTATATAATAATAATAACAACTAAGGTATACTCAATGTTTGCCATGTGCCAGAATATAAGCATTTTATGGATTTTGGTTACATTATCCTATCTTTACAAAAGCCCTATGTGTGTTAGATGTTTGTTTTGTCACTGATGTTTTACACATGAGAAAACTAATGCATGCATGGATTAAGAAACTTGCACAAGGTCACAGATGGTAAACCTGGGACTTGAAACTGGGATCGACCTTCAGAATCCAAGCCCATGACCTGGATGCTGTATGGTCTCCCCCAATACAAAGAAGGAGAGATCTAGTTACCCTTGCCTCATAGAGCTTGAATTCTGGAGAGAGAAACAGAAAATAAACAAGTAAATATGTAAGAAAACTAATTATAGCCTCTGCCTCATGCATTCAAGGAAATAGATGTGCTAAACAATAATAGAGAGAATTTAATTTAGCTAATAGTATATCAGGAAAAGTTTTGGGGGGAGGTAAATGCTGCAGTGATGAGGAGATGACAGAGTTATGAAGAGGTGAGGGAAGTGCACTCCAGCTACGGGAAGAGCAAACCCAGAGGTCCTACAGCGAGAAGGTGACCTGAGGCCAACAGAGCAGGGGAGGAGGGGTGTGGAAGGTGGTGGACATGGCCCACGTCAGGCAGGGTCTGTTGCAGCCATGGTGAAGACTTTTGGATCAACTGTTAGAGAGAGGTTGTGAGTGGGAGGGTGACAGGACCTCATTTGCATCTTTTAAGGATGGCTCTGGCTGCTGCTGTGTGAGGCGAGGGTGGAAATGGAAAGAAGATTGAGGAGACCTCTGCAGCCGTCAACACCACTGTGCGACCTTCCTTCCTGGACGCTCCCCTGACATTGACGTCATGCCAATGGTCAGCAGCATTTTCCCTTCAAAGGGGGTCCCTTCCTTTGACTTCTGTCCATCATTTTACCCAGGTTGGCCTAGCCCTAGGCACACCACCAAATGGTACTCATATATTATTCTACGTTCTGCTTTGAAATTTAGGCAATTATTTTGTCTCTTACTTCTGATCACTGTTGTCTTAATAAATCCTGGATCTTTTATCACTAAGCCAGCATCACTGTTTTGCTTTGAGAACTTCAGTGTATCTGCAATAATACTTTCTGCTGCTCTGTCATTCCATGACATCAGTTGGGCCAGGATATATCTCAATAATCGTAAGAAAGTTTCTGCTGTATATGCTCTGCGTAAAGACCTATGATGTTTTACCTGCTCATGGACTCTTATTGTTACCCAAGTGACACATACTCTTTAATTACAGCATATAGCTAGAGAGCAGTTATCAAATATGAAGATTCATGACTCTGCAACCACATAAGCGGTATTTGTCATTATTCTGGCAGTGGTTTCTGGTGTGATGCTAGCTGAGGCTACTCAATTCAACAATTTCTTGGGGCACATAAGTCAACAAAGCAAAGATCTATGACCTCGAGGAATTCATATTTCCTTTTAATGAATCTATTTTCACTCAATAAAGAGCATAATATAGATTATATGCAGCCCTTCTCAGCACCTAGCTTTTTTTGGAATTAGGGAGAGAAATTTTTAGTCAATCCTCTTCATTCAATGCATAAATCCCACTAATTGATTAAGGATTATCTACATAGTTTTAAGATTGCCATCAGTATTCATGATGTAATGTTTGTTCTAGGCAGCACCAATGACCATATTTCTGTGTTTCACTGACCTGCCCTGCAGTTGGTTTTGTGTCTCCACATATCATCTTAATCATTGTACTTTTACCAGCTCCATTGTGTCCTAACAGCCCTACAACTTCACCTGAAAGAAAGAGGCATGCTCAGAAATATACAAACAATTACAATAAAAATAAAAGCAAATACCATTTGAGGACTCACTATGCGTCAAGCACTACGTGAAATGTGCTGTTTACGTTAATTCACTTACTCTTCACACACACACACACACACACACACACACACACACACACACCCCTGAGCGTCATTACTAGCTTCATTTTACAGGTGAGGAAGCTAAGTCTTAAAGAGGCAGCCAGTAAGAGGCTGAGCTGGAATTTGAAACAAATATTTATTTCAAAGCCTGGTGCACGTAACCAACACTTCCGCAAAATGTGCTATTTGTTAGGAATGAAGAATGCATTACTGTGTCTCAGTTTTTCCCTCTTTGTAGTACTCTCTGTCATGAAATTAATTGTTACTTAAAAATGTATATGGTATTTCTTAACAGAAAGACTTCCTCTTTTGTTGTTTTGTTTGTTTTAACAGAACAGACATAACTGTCTTCCGATGCAAAGAAAACTTCTGTTACAATTATAACTGAGGCTTTTAAGTAGGAAGGAGCAGCCTTAGCCTGCTGATGAGTTTGTCAATAGATGGCCCCAGATTCAGAGACTGTTATTCCCTTGGAAAGACCCAGCCTTCAGAGTTGAGATTACTCTGCTTACAGACCTACTATTTCCAACCTTTTTTAACAGAGAAAGAGACATTTCTTGTGGCAATTTTTTTCTTCCTTTTGGAAAAGCATTTTTTCTTTTTGCCTGCATATTCCTTCCGTAGACAGCTGGCAATGATGACTGGTTTCTGTAAAGACAAGTAAATAATAGTGGGACTTCATTCTCACCTTGAGTTGAGAGAGTGCTCCACACGCGCTCCTCACCAGACCTCTCCCTGTGCAAAATCAGAAATCAAACTAGTTCTTTCCCCAGAAACTGCGATTTTTCAAGAAAACTCTCCCAGTCTATCTTCCTGCAGGGAAAGGGCATTTGCACCACATTGTGTGATTTGTGCTGGCCCTTATTCAGCGAGCAGGAACAGAGACGTTCACTGAAACAATAGATTTGTTAAGACACATACTCACATAAACATGCTCACAAACACACGTACACCTCAAACGAGCTCTCTCTGAGTTGCCTGCAGTAAGCTTCACTTGGGTATAAAATTCACCAAATCTCACGTAGGTGTTGTAATGTTTAGCTGTACTTATCAAAGCTGACCCTGCACAATAAATTAATGTGTGTGTGTGTGTGTGCACACGCATGTATTTCCTTTGCCCTCTTGGCTTTGTGTGCAGTGCATACTCACTGAAGTCAAGTAATGAGCTATATGTGTAAGAATGAAAGAACTTCAAGTGTTTTTCAAAAATTAAGATTAGGAAGTTGCCCACTTTATCTGTCAGAAAAAAAATATTTGATGAACATTTTTGGAACTTCTACCTCATCCGTGTTGGTGACGGTCACAGCATTCGCTGTTCTCATCCTTTCCATCTGAACATCTTCATCCTCCCCTTCAGGCTCTTCTGGGTTTGGAAAAACAACGTTGCTTCTTGGAGAAATTCTAAAATCAAAACAGCATGATAATGACAAGCTTCAGGTGGAAAAACTTGTAGCAAAAATAATGGATTTTCTATATACTGTTATCAATTATCTGAATGGATTCACTATGAGCACAACATAATCTCTATCCTGGTATTCTGCACCATCTGCCTTTCAAACAGCCTAGTTTCCATCAATGAGTCAAATGATGCTACTCTTATATTATCTTTGCTTTTTTACCTAAGTTTAATTCTCTTTGTGGGTAGTGACTTTTTTTTTCCCAAAGAATAAAGTGGTGCACATCCTCTGGCAAAGGATTTTGAAGCAGGGTTGCATGAGAGAAGTTCCAGGAATTGTAATTTTGACACAAATATTTTGGAATTTTGAAGGCTTTGTAAGAACAATGAGCCCAAAGATTTGGAACCAGGGATGTGTTCCAGAAAATCCAGGACATCTAATCACCATACCAATGTCGAATCAGTTACTCAGCACAGTCACTTCTTGGGAAGATGTGTCAGAATCACTCTTTCTTCAGTGCTACTGATCTAGTTCTTTCCTTCATCACCCCACCACTGATTCCAGCTGATTCCTGTATCTCTCCCTTGTGCCACCCCAAATCACTGCTGTCAGTGGTTTTCCTAAAGGATGGCTGTCACCTTGTCACTATCCTATGCTACCACCATTAGACTTGAGTTTGATTTGTCTTGGTTTCTCACTATGTAATTTGCAAAGACTTCCCGATGCTTCCCTATTTCAAGACCCTCTACTATCTAGCTTCAATTTCATTTTCCATCATCCCCCCACACAAGGCTTCAAGTGTGTTCCAGCTGCCTTCTCAAATCTACAAGAAGAGGGTGTTCATCTCAGCCTTTGTCCAAATGCTCAAAAGTCTCCCCCTTCCTGGCTTGGCCACACTTATCTAATTGCTTATCTAGACTTACTCATTATTTTAAAGATTCTACTTCTTGCGTATAACTTTCCTCAACAGTGCAATTATGATCTGTCTTAATCTCTCATTTTTCATGTGTGCTAATGTGGATTCTCTCACTGGATTGTAATCTCAGTAGAGTACCATGAATTATGGTAATTTTATATACCACAAAATACCTTTAAAACAAATCGTGTGCAGTACTTTTTACTTAATTAATTTAGGCATGTTAAAATGTCTTTAAACAATGAATTTTAAAATAAAACAAGAAATTCTAATTGAATTTTCTCAACCTGAACACGGGATCCTTTCTCATTGATTGCTTCCTGAAGTTCATTTCTAGATATCGCAGAATCAAGAGGAAAATGAAAAAATGAAGGTAAGGCTAGGGAAAAAGAAAGACAATCAAAATTAACATCACCATATAAGCAATGATTTCAATATTGGAATTGATTTAAGGAGATTGATTGCACATGAAACTAGATTTTAAAACATTTTTGCAAGATTGAAAGACAATCTACGTATTTTCTATAAAACTCTCAAAGTTAGCTTCACTGCTTTCAGATAAAGCATGAGACAATTATAGTAGCAGCAGGCTGAAACCGGTAGGACACAGGCCATTTAGAGTTTAGGCTTCACACCTGGCATCAGGTGGTGATTGTAAAGATAGTCGCCCAGATTTAAAAGCCATTGTCAGTGCGCACGTGTGTGTGTGTGTGTGTGTGTGTGTGTGTTACTTCAGATGCCCAAAATGTCCAAACCTTTTTAACTTAATGCAATTCAAAGAACCTCAAACCATATAAGGCTGTGTTCCCTCATGCAAGAACATTGAAAAGGAAATGTCTTCTTACTAGTAGCAGTGCCAGATACACAATTTGAGATTCTGACTCTCCTAAGTAATCCATGGAGTTAGGAGAAATCTGTAAAATGAGGAGAAAGTGTGTTCAGATGGACCTTCATCTGTTCATGAAATTCATCCAACGTAAGACAAATTAATGTCCATTAAGTGGCCTTACCGCCATTCTCCCTGATTCTCCCTCAGCTACCAGGTTAATGCTAATTTCTCACTGTGTAGTATGTCTTCTTTGCTTCCAACGTATCTCAGTGAATTGTCAACCTGTGCTCGTCTATAGGCTGAGATAGGTTGTATGTAACACCACGAGTTAGCAGGATTTGCACCGATAGGAGAATCCTGGGCTGGTGTTGGCAAGACCCGTTGAAGCAACTGGTGAGTTTGTCTTAAGACAAACCCTCTCTCCTAACTTTACCTGTCTTTCTTTCCTCACCTGTGCTCCTTCCCTCTCTTCTTCCCCCAAGAGCCCTGGAATTGTTATGTTGCTCTTACCCTCCAACATTCACTTTTGAGAATAATAATAACATCCTTTCAAGCTGAAGGCAAAGTTCTACCCCTGGAGTTTCACACGTATACATGTAAGTGCATTTTCCCAGCATCCCCCCATCTTTAGTGAATAAAGGCTGAAGGGCTAATTTTGTTCCTAGAGCTACATTTACCAAGACTTTTTCCTGGGCAATTTTAAGTCCTTTGCAGTAAATTTTTAACCATCACAGCTATCCACCAGATGATTTTTTAAAATAATTTGCACAACCTTAACATCATTTCAAACAATTTTGTTCTCCTAAGTGCCTCAGTTGCGGACTTCCAGTAATTGTGCCATACCCGAAATGAACTCTGGGCTCCCTGATCTCTGCCACCACATTTTATTTTTCCAGCTTCCTTATGTGAGTGTTCTTACCACATAATTTGGAGTTGGTGAACCTCCAACACACTGACCTTTTTTCCCACTGTCCACAATCTCCCTCACGTTCCTACCATCTTCATTCTCTAGCTTAGAATCCACGGTACATCCTTCCTTACATAGGCTACTGCTCCCTTACCCTTTTCGTTGTCAGATTCAACTGCCAAATTTCTGAGCCTGATTGAATTCAACTCTCCGCCTTTCCTAAACTACATCTGAGAAGCAGACTACAATAAGAAAACTTCTCAACTTTGTTGACTTCACTTGAAAAGTGGGGCAGAGGGACTTTAGCACTGCCTGTTGATCCTACTGGCACTCTCTGAAATAGTTTTCACATCTTTTATTCACAAAACCCCAAGACTCCTCAACCATGATCAGTTGATGACTTCACCTCTTATTTCCCTAAGAAGGTAGAATCAGTTAGAGGAGAATCATCCCATCTTTCTACCAGTAAAGCCATTAAACTACTTGCCTCTATATTCATTTACTCTGATTATGATTTCTTGTTAAGTACATGGAATGTTCCTGTTTTCATGGACAGGAACCCCTCTGTTTGTGCACCACATGCATGCACAATTTTTTCCCAGCTATTCAAAGACTCAACTCCTTAGGTAGCCCTGATCTCTCCTTTGTATCATAAATTTTTCTCACATCAGTATAGTATGTGCTTTCTTAGCCTCAAACAAACAAAAATCTAGCCTCCCCATTCATCTGCTCTTACATTTTTCTACTACCCTTCATGGCAAAACTCCTAGAAATACTTGCCTATATCCACTGTCACCACTTCCCTTCCTCAAATTCTCTACTAAACTCACTCTTACTAGGCTTTTGTATTGACACTTTCATAAAAATAAACCTTGTTAAGATCACCAATGACCTTCATGTAGTCAGCAGTCATCTTTCTACACCTCTCAGTAGCATTCGATGGTTTTATCACGCCCTCCTTCCCGAAACATTCTTTACTGCCATCTGGCACACACCCTTATGTCCTGATCCTTAAGTGTTTAAGGAGAGTTTCTGAGAGGAGATTCAGGCACACAGAAGTCCGCCACTGTTGTTCGCCTGTCACCCTGGTTCCATCTCGGACTCATTTATTGGCTCTTCCTCTTCCTAACCTCTAAATTTTGGAGTTCAAGGTCAAGTCCTTGGCCCTCTTTTCATTTCTATCTATATTCACCACGTAGGTCTTACTATCCAGTCCTGTGGCTTTTAATACCATCTATAAACTGATGAATCTCAAATATTTAGCTTTCATCCCAATCTCCACATACTTGCCACATTGAATTCCAGATTTATACATCTAACTGGCTACTTGACATTTCTCCGTGCATGTCTATTAGGAGTCTTAAATCTAACATGTCCAAAACATAACAAAAAAGGGGCATCTCTTCAGCCTCTCGGTTAGAGTTCTGAGGAGTGAGGGTTGCCATGAGAACTATAAAATCTACTACCTTGGAGTTGCCTTTGACCTTAATAAACCAAGGCAGGGCTTCTTACTGAATGAGAACATACTCCTTGCCTATGGCAAGAGAATTGGCTATCCAACACCAGAAACTTTTAAACTTTTTACAGCTGAGGACTCTACCAACATTTTTGCAATATTCAAGGCTTTCGCAAATGGTCACACATTTCATGATCCTAGAACAGGAGTAGAACTACTTACCTGAGAAAAAATGAATAGAGAACCAATCAATGTGTAGGGTGGTATTAATATGGCACTGAATAATAGCCCTAGAAATCCATATTCATTTATATCAACAGCAACTATTGTGAAGATGGTGACCTAAGATAAAAGCACAACATAGCATCACCGAAGTGTAACTATCTGAATTTTAGGATGTTTTTCAAGAGGGTAGCAATTCATTTTGAAAATTTTCTTATCTTCACTTTCACTCTCCAAGCTAGTATTGACATCATTTCTTTTTCTTTGCAACACGGGATTGTGTCAGTCTTTTGTATTGGACTGATTATGAATTTTTTAAAAGACACAACAGTGCTTCTCAAACTCAATGAGCTTACAAATCAGGTGGGGTTCTTGCTAAAATTCAGAGTCAAATAAAAAGATTATTTATTATACATTATTCTGCATTTTTCTTTTTTTCATTTCACAATAGATCATAGACATCCTTTTAGGTTTAGGCACATCAGCTATTTGTTTTCGTGGCAGCTATTCATTTGAATGGATGTGTAGAAATTCACGAATTTTGCCTTCAGAAGGTGTGTTTTCAATTTTTATACTCCTATAAATTATAGTCTACATAAATTTTTTTATACTAGCACTTTTAGTCTTAAAGGAGATAGTCTGAAAAGTGTAATCGCAGGTTAAAATTTATGTACATTTAAATTTTAAGTTACTAACAGTATTTTGTTAAAAGATTGTGACATCTATTCTCCTCCAAACCATGAATTAGAGTGCACATTATGTCAGACCTCACTGACACAGGATGTCATAATTAATTATTGTAGGTATCCTTGTTTTATCGCTGATAGTAGGTAAATAACTTTATAATTTTACCATGTAATACGGTGTTTACCATTGGTTTTTGGTCATTTGTCCTTTCTATGTTTATGTTTTCTTTTTACTAGGCATTTTTAAGTCACTGTATGGTGTTTTCTTGATTCATTCACGTTTTCTCTTTGAGTTTTATAGCTGCTAATAGCAACCCATCATTGCATTCTGAAATAAATCATACCCATTTTTTATTATTGTTCTTTTAATTTACTTCTGTGTTTGCTCAGTTATTTTTTTATTTAGAGAGTTGTCTTTAGTTTTTCCAAGTGAATTTATCAATGGTTTTCTCTTTTAAAGGTTAGGTTTTATTATTAAAGTTACACATGCTTTATAAAAATAACTATTCAATTTTATGGATTTTTTTCTATTTAAATATTTATGTATACTATAACCATGATTCCCAAAGTTATTTAATCTTCATAAGTATTTAACTGAATTCTGTGGTTCCTACCAATGCTTTTACAACAATTTACTTTTCTTGAATTCTTTATTTCTTAGATGGATTATATTTTAACCTCAAGAGGTTCATCTTTTGTATAGCTGTAATTTGTTAGGGTTAGGGTTAGATTTTTTTTTCTTTTTTTGTTAAATAGATTTATTTTTGGAGCAGTTTTGGTTTCATAGCAAAATTGAGTGGGAAGTACAGAGCTTTCCCATGTGCCCTGTACCCCCACACATGAACAGTCTCCTGACTGTCAACATCCTACACCAGACTGGTGCATTTGTTACAGTTAATTAACCTTATTGACACATCTGTGTCACCCAATGTCCATACTTTACATTAGAGCTTATTCTTGTTGTTGTGCATTCTATGGGTATGGACAAATGTATGATGACATGTGTCCACCATGATAGTGTTATACACAGTAGTTTCACTACCCTGAAAATCTTCTGCGCTCCACCTTTTCATCTCTCCCTTCCCATGACCTCTGGAAACCACTGATATTTTTACTGTCTTCACATTTTTTCCTTTTCCAGAATGTCTCGTAGTTGGAATAATGCAGTGTGTAGTAGACTTTTCAGATTGGCTTCTTTCACTTAGTAATATGCATTTAAGTTTTCCCCATGTCCTTTCATGGCTTAATAGCACATTTCTTTTTAGCATTAAATAATATTCCATTGTCTGGATGTACTACATCCATTATCTTGGACATCTTGGTTGCTTCCAAGTTTTGGCAATTATGAATAAAGCTGCTACAAACATCCATGTGTAGGTTTTTGTGTGGACTAAGTGATTATTTTTTTTAAAAAGGGGGCTTTGAAAGGCTTCATTTCCTGAGTTCATATTTGAGTATGTCTAATCTTTCCTAGAACTACCACTTGGGTACATATAATTTTGGAGGAGGATTTCATTAGTTTTCCCTCAGATTTATGATAATTGACATGCAAAATTATAGAAAATAAATCTGGGAAGCTTGAAATTTTATCTTTTATGGTTGATTTCCATTTACTTCTTGGGTGCCTTTATTTTGAAGTTTCATGTCTTAGTGAGTATTGATCATTCCATAGCAGTTGTTTCTTAATCTAGAGGATAATTTCTTCCATTATAATTTCATACATATAATTATAACATAATTATATATTAAAATAATTATAATATATAAAAGATATGCATATACCTAATGATTTACTATGTAAAAAATTATTATTTTATTGTAATGGCTTTGTTTTTGCATCTATTTTTTGTAGTTTTATCATTGTCTTGCTAATTAATGGGGATTATCTTAATTCTTTACTTTATATCTGTAATTAGATTTTTAGCCTTTTGCAGAATTTACTATTAGTTCTGAAATTATACTGGTGATTACTGTGTTTATGTAGCTCTGAAATCTCTTTTTTCTCATTCAAGATGTTTTATCATTGTGATACTGAGCTTTTATTGTATTAAATTCATGCTCTTTCAAAACTATAGAAAAAGCTCTAATGGAAGTTTTATTTGTTCTGCAACTTTTTTTGAATACTGTATTAACTTCTTTGTTACTGTTGCTTCTCTTACTTTTGGATGTTTTACATTGCCTTGTGCATTTCAAGAGTTGTCATGGTCTACCTTTTTATCTTTAATCTTGACCATGTCTAATATATGCAGCTCTACTGAGATCTATTTGCTGTGATAAAGTATTGACAATTTCTTTTGAACACCTTTTCCTTCTTAGCTGTCATCTATTTATTTTTTCCTTTGAGTGATTTTTTGATGTAGGGTGTTGCTTTCTATCACATCTTTGAAACCTGGAGGCATGGATGCATGCAGTGTGCTCAGGTTGGTCCATGTGAAGCCTTGTTGCTTTATTCTGTGAGTCATGTCCAATGTTTTGTATCGGTTTTCACTTTATCTAGGAGGCAGTACATCTCATTGTCGAGGGGTGGGCACACTCTTACACCTTGTACCACACCCCCATTCACTTCAGAGCCCTGTAAAATAGCATGCCTTAGCATCCTTCCTTTCCAGATAAGGCATTCTTCTCCTAAGGATTTTTATTTACCTTTGCCTACGATGTCAACTCAGTCACTCAGATACTTCTTTTTAGAGCTAACTGTCAGTATTTTATTAGCTAACATTTCCTCATCAAAATTGCTTGTTGAGGATGGAAGTGGAGTAAGGTGTCACTCTATGTCAGTGACTTCTTTCCTTGGCCACCACATTTCTATTTCAGTTTTCCTATTTTGATCCACGCTGCTCTACTAACAAAGATGTTCTCTGTCTACATATCTAACCAAATCAAATTTGTATAATGTTTAATTTCAATCTCCATATGCTGATTCATTTTTTTCCACCTGATCTTTCAGTTCTGAAACAAGTGATTTAAGGTCCACTTGTATTTTCAGAGATAATTTGCCTTATGTATTTTGCTGTTGTGTATTATTTACTAAATAAAATATGAGCACTTTGACTCAAGCTGTGCAAAAGTAATTCACGTAACCAAAATGTTTGATCCCCTGTAATATTCTGAAATTAAAACAAATGTGAGCCTTCCATCTTCTTTGTGGATTTTACACTTTGTCAGTATATTATTTTTCCTTATTTGAGACCTTAGATTTTGAATTCAACTTTATCTGTGATTTGTGTAGCCATTTATAATTTCCTTATTTTAAAAAATGCCTGTTAAGTCATTGCCAATGACTTAGATGTGTTTATTGTAAACAATATATAGCTGAATTTTATTTTTTAACTCAATCTGAAAATCATTGCCCTTTCTTATTTTATAATTTGTTTTTACTCGTTGTATTTTATTTTAGTTTCTTCCAAATTTTGGCAAAGATGTGAAGCATCTTTCAGATCATCCAATTCTCCTACCCTGCAGGTGGTACAACCACTTTGAAAAACCGGTAATACCTACTAAAGGTGAACATAAAGTTGAATAATTTACAACCTAAATGTTCCACTGTAAGTTTTATACCTCAAAATACTTATATATGTGCACCAAAAGACATATAGAAAAGTTCATGGCAGCATTATTTAACAGTCCAAAACAGGACATCATTTGAATGTCCATCAACAATAGACAAATAAATCATAGCATTTTCATCAACAGAATACTATGGCAATGAAAACGAATGAACTATTGTAGTTATCAGATAAAACAGCATTGATCGCTCTAAAAAATGTATTGTTGATTACGAGCAGGTACAGAATTATGCATTCTACAAGATTCGGTTTTTATGAAGTTCAGAAACTGGCTAAACTAATCCATGGTATTACAATTAAGGATAATGATTTCTTATAAGGAGGAGGTAAAGGCAAGAGGGCTTCTGTAGTCCTAGTAATGTTCTATTTCTTGATGTGTCTGGTAGTTTTTTGGAAGTGCTCATTTTTAAAAATTTAGTGTGCTTATAATGATGTGTACTTTTCCACATGTAGGCTATATTTTTTTTACTAAAATTTATTTTCAAAAGATATCTTTGGTAATTATATAGAGAATAGTTCACAGGAGGCAAGAGCAGAAACAGAGAGACCATTTACAGATCTATTGCAATACTCCAGGTGAGAGATGATGAACTCTTAGACAAGGATGTAGCTGTGAAGTTGAGACACACCAAGCAGACTGGGAAATGTTTGACATGCATAGGGATTGAATGTGGGAAGAGACAAACAAAGAGGGATCAAAGGTGATTTCGGATTTTTGGTATGAGCAACTAGCTAGGTGGATTTTTCTGCAATAATGTACTCTATTAAGAGACAAGGAACAATTGGATAAAGGGATGATTATATTTCAGATATGTGATTACTGAGGTCATTTTTAAATATTCAAGTGAAATTGTAAGTGAATTGTTAGAGGTATCAATCTCTAGCACAGGGGAGATGTTAGACCTGGAGACATGTTTGGGGGGTCATGGTTTATAGATGGCATATACCCACACATAGAGTAGATCTTAGATATATCTATGATTATCTTGGATTAATTAGAATTTTCTGGAAAGCAATATTAATTTGCCATTCTCCTTAGCACAAATATTAAAATATGTTCTTATATTTATTCAAAAATGATTTAAAAATAAAATAATATGCACTATGTGCATACTTACAATTAAGAAGAAAAATGACCAAATGCCACTATTTTTTCTCCCATTGCGAAAAATGAATGAAATCACATATGTCAAGAAAACAAGAGATAACACATATCCAGTACTACACAGGGTCTGAAAATAGAAATATCAAGGTTGGATAAGGTTAATATTATTTAGAAAAATATTCATACTTACCTTTAACTTTCCAAAACTATGCTATAGCACAGATAATCTGAAGTTCTTTGGTTTAAGATTAATAATGTTACTGCGTTCATGAAAAAATAATCTAATAAAACCATTTTGTAATTTTTGCCACTTACTTGAATTAAAAGGTTTTGAATTATAAATATAATCTCTTCTGGGTTAAAAATGTAATCCATTGTTTGCATTAGAAAGAGGATCAAGAAATATAGGAGAACATCTACCAGCGCCTGTCCAAACCAGTAAGCAGAAGGGTAGAGGCCTGAAATCCGTAGCTGGGAATGAGCTTTTTTCTGGTAAAGAAATAGAAGAATCACCAAAAGGTTCTAAAAGCTGAGGTTTGGGAAATTGCAAATATATAGTCACGAAAGCATTCATTTCTGCTATATACCTTTTACAAATATTATTCTGATTTAGCAAATGACACTGCCACTTGCCACACCCCTGTTCAGAGGCATTAATTATACTACAAACCATGATGTGACTTCATTGTCCAAAGGGAAAATGCACCAACATAACTAGCTAATGTTTCATCATATAATGACTGGGCATTGTCTCAATAAAAAGACATCCCTTCTTTTCTTTCTAAGGCTACACTTACCTTTGACATAAAGACTTGCAAATTGCACAAAGGTTCAACATAAGTGAGCTTACCATTTCCTCTTAGATTTTTAAAATTTATGCTGAATATAAACAATTCATTTATAATTGGCATTTTATTTTGGGTCTAAGAAATGGTCATCTAACTAGAAAATTTTATCTAAAAGAAAAAAATCTCTTTGGGTTGGCATAAGCAAGACGTCCTCTAAATTGTTGCACTACTCTCATTGTCTTGAAGGAAATCATATTCTTTACTATGATGCTATGAAAACTAGTGTGTAGATTTTGATACTGTGACCACTATAAGCCACATTGTTACAGTGATTGTCTTAAAATATAACTTGGACTATTTTAACAGTAAAGTATACAAGCAATTAAAATTTTAAATCTAAAATTAAGTTTATATAAAAAATATATTAAGAAAAAATGTGGGAATGCACATAAATATTCTGGAAAGGAGAGTACATCTGAAGGAGGCAGGAAAGAGAATGATAGTGAGGACCTGTTAGAGGGCATGACGTTTCCTACTCATTAATTGACTTAATATATATTTACAGAGTATGTGCCATGTGGCTGGCTTTGTGTTGGTCATGGGGCACTTATGGAATGGAATAAAGGCAATAAGCAAATAAATATAGCGATAGCTACATAATTAAAATTGGTAAGTGTTAAGAAGGGTTGAGAGTCATATGAGAGAACCTTTCAAAGGGAAATGGACCATAATTAGGGGGTCAGGTCAGAGAGGGTTCCCCTGTGAAAAGATGTATGGGGTAGGGTCTGCACAGTGAATAAGAATCGTCCAGGTGACAGGTAGAAAGCACCACAGGAAGCGAGAACAGCAGGAGAGAAGGCCCTTCAGTGGGGAGAGGTTGCTGTTTTGGGGAAACTGGGAAGAAGCCAGCGTGGCTGCAGCATAGTTATCAAGGTGACAGTGGTATCAGATCAAGGTAGAAAGACACACCTGGGTGGGTCACCTATGCATTTTCAGGCTACAGCTGGGATTTCATCCCTGCTCTTTCATATGATGAGAAACTACTGAAGGGATTTAGGGAGGGAGTCGACAGGGTCAGCTTTGTGTTCCTAAGATATTACTCTGTTACACTGAGTGGAAAATATAGTAACTTTCCCACAGATGTTAGTGCTTGATGTCCAAATACCCAGGGTTTGGTCCTAGGCCCCTAGGATATTTGGACATTAAGCATTAACATTTGTGGGAAAGTTACTATATGCCACGTATGGTTCTAAGTGATTCGTAGGTATTATTCCGCCCCATCCTCACAGAAACCTATTTCAAATAGATGAAACTATTATGCCCACTTTACAGGTGATATAAGTGAGGCACAGAGTGATTAAGCAACTTTCAATGTTCACACAGCTGGACAATAGAAGAGTCAGGATTTTGACTTAGGGAGGTTTAACCTAAAAAAGATGTGTGAGAAAAAGTGACAAGAGTGGTAGGAAGAAAATGGTGAATGTGTGGTCTCATAAAAGTAAAGGAAGAATAGTATTTTGTGTTTCTCATGAAAGAATCTGCTGAAGGTGGGGGAAGTTTAAGAGCAAAATAAATAAAAATTAATTCAAGCCCTTTAAAAACATCTCCTGAGCATCAGCGGATGATATCTAGGACACGGGGACGTGGGAAAGTGGCACCAGAAGTCCCAAAGAGAGGCAGAAAGACTTGGTTACAGACTTCTTGAATTTTATACAAAAACATCACAAAAATGAAGCTTTAAAGCGACAATTTTTTCCAACAATAAGTCAAAGTGCCGTGGAGAGTTGGTCGGGGCTGTTAAACTGAGTAGCTTTACCACCGTCTGGAATGCAGAAACCACCGCTGAGGAATGGGATGGGATTACGTCAGTGGGAAGTGTCTGTAAATAAAACTCTAAGTGATACACAGTTAAAAGTTATCACTCTCTGTTAGCTGATGCAATCTACTGAGCTGTCCTTCCTGAGGTCTCACATTTGTTTAAGGAAAATAGCATTTTCTTCATATTTGGCAATTTATTATTATATTAAAATGCTTGATTATTTATTGCATCAAGCACAAAAATTAGATCTACCACCTGCATGTCAATTTATGGTCATAAGGGTGGAGGAGGGTTCCCTGGACATTAAAAACGTGGGAGGACTTCGTTAACTCTTCTTACTTTATAGTCACCGATGCTGCTCATTGCGATGTAAGGAGTGAAGGAGGCTGCCACAGGTATCCAGAAGAAAGCGTTACTCAGGTACACAGACTCATCATAATCCATGTGCTCCTGAAATCATGCAGAACATAGTGAGCTGATGGCCACTGGGCATCTGCTTCATTTGTACTTTCTTAACTGAATTACTCAAATAATGAACTGGGCTAACCACTCAAAGCACTTCTCAAGGTCCTATGTGCAACTTCTCACCCATATTCATTTTCAATCCTGTGTTGCAGCAACTTGAATATTTTCAACCTGTATCCTGATTTACTTATGAAGGTGCAAACTCAACAAAGTGATATGAATTGACAAAAGTCCCACAGTTAATAATGTGTGAAGTAGGCATGCAACTTATACTCTCTGACTTTATGGTTACAATATTACAATTATTTATGTACATCAAGGCTGATGTTTTTTTTTTGTTTGTTTTTGTTTTTTGAGACAGAGTCTCACTCTGTTGCCCGGGCTAGAGTGAGTGCCGTGGTGTCAGCCTAGCTCACAGCAACCTCAAACTCCTGGGCTCAAGCGATCCTCCTGCCTCAGCCTCCCGAGTAGCTGGGACTACAGGCATGC
>CAUYRB010015768.1:0-24290 GCA_963574695.1 Propithecus perrieri | reverse complement strand
ATCCATAATCGGAATTCTTCCTCTGTCAGCTTAATTGTATCCTGTACATTGGTATCAGTTTGTGGAGATCGAATATTTTCTTTTGCAGGTGGCTTTTCTTTCTGATCTTTCATGTTTCCTGTGTTCTTTCATTGATTCTTTCTCATCGGGCTACTTTGTCAAGGACTGGATGTGCTATGAGTGGTTTATGAACTTAGTTTTAGGGCTACAAAGGGAAGGTCCTTGGCAGAGCTCAAGAGATGTTCCCTGGTCTTGTGCTCTCTTGGTGGGATTTTAGCCTGTTGGTATATCACTGGCCTGTTGTCTGCTCCTTCTGCTTATAGAGATTAGTGAGTTTCTTTTCCTTGGTTAGCTTTCCAGGAATTGGGTCACTTTTGAGTGTGTGACTCTGCTATCAACTCCTTGGTTGATGTGGAAGGTGCTGGGTTTAGTTGTGAAGTTGCTCTCTCTTTTGTTGCTTGAATTTTGCGTGGACTTGTCAGTTGTCAAGGTATTCCAGAACCTTTGAATTGAACTCTAAAATCCCAAATGGGACATACAAAAGCTTGAGTCTTTGGGAAATGTTTTGCCACTCCCAAGGCCTACTTTAGACTTATTACCACTTAAGATGTGGTGAGAAGAGCAGCAGGAATCAGCATGCCTGAGACAGTATCCTTCAGAAATTGTTTGATCTGTAGCTAGGAGAGAGCTGCTAGTATGTTATTCAGGGCTTATTAGGCACTCTTTTGGAGGAATTCCTAATGAGTATGCCAGTTGGTGCAATTTCTGAGGACTCTGGTCGAGATTTTCCTTCCCAGACCACTAGCCCCTAAGATGGCTACAGCCTGGGCTACAAGTGCAAGCTTTTGTGTTATGTTCTCATCAGGTGTTCAAAACCAATCAGCTGTATCACACCAACACACTGTCCCCTTTTGCTTAGATCCAAGGTCATACAGATTCAGGCTAATCCTATGGGGAAAGTATTTTTTCTACTATCTCCCTATCTTCTGGGGCAGGCTCTGTCCTGGAGGGTTATGGGAGGGGCGTTGGCTGAGACTGTCAGAAGTCCCGGCCTGAAAAACATCTTCTCTCATTTCTTTCCTCCTCTGAGGGCAGGTTTTCACCTGCCAGAGGGGCAGATAACACCCCAGACTGAGGGAAGGGCGCTTCTTGGGGCTACCTGGCGTCTCAGCTCAGGAGGTGGAAACCCTTATTATTCCATCCCTTGAAGGGCAGGGTTGACTAGCTGGAAAGAAGTACACACTTCAGGGATGCTAGAAAAGTCCGGCCTAAGACTCTGAGGGATCTAGACCAGAAAGCAGCCTGTCCTGCTATTCCACCCCAGCGGATGTGGGGTAGGTCCCTTTAGTATGCAATATCGCTGGTCAGACCGTAGTCAAGGGTCATCCACCACCCCTACTGGGTCACAATCCAGAGAACAGCTTCCCTTGTCCCTCCGCACTGCCAAAGGTGGGGAACTAATTCCTTGCGAGGAGGCGCTGATCACCAAGTCACCGCGAAAATGAGGCTACAGGACCCTGCTGGGAAAACAGCCTCCCTCACTCTCTACTCAGCCCTTCCCGCAGTGGAGTCTGTCCGTTTGGCCGGTAGCTCATGTTACTTGCTTATGATTTCAGTGGCTTGGCTATTTGGGTAGGGCTCGTCTGGCACAGCTTGCCACTATTCCACATGGCATTGGCCAGGCTCACTCATGTGTTCCTGGTCAGTTGGAAGTCGAGCAGGGGAGATTGGACCTGGATAGTCTCACTCACATGTCTAGCATTGGGCTGAAGCTGTCAACTAGGTTGCTGTGGCCTCTCCTGCAGGCTGGCTTGGCTTCTTTGCATGATGGCTACATTCTAAGAAGACAAGCATAGACATTGCAAGGCCTCTTGAGGCCTCAATTCAGAAGTACAGTGTCATTCATGCCACACTCTGATGGTTAAAGCAAGTCACAAGGCCGGCTCAGATTCAAGAGGTGGGAAAATGAACTCATCTTCTTGATGGGAATTACAAATAATTTGTGGTCATGTTTAATCTATGACAGTGGGCATAGATCTTTCTTGTTCCTCTTTTTTTCTTTCCCTTTTTTTCATTTCTTTTAGATAATGAAATGGATGATTTTTTTGTTGGTTGTTGTTTGTTTGCTTGTTTGTTTTTATTTCCTTGATTTGTCTTTCTTTTTGAAGTTCATGTTAGAATAAAGCTTATTTGATTAAAGCATGTCTTCTGTGATTAATCTGTGTTGCCTTGAACTGATGGTTTCAGAGACTCATTCAGAAAACCAAATGCCTTTTATAGTGTGAACATAGGGGCTGGTATTCCTGAGACAGCCCAATTTATGTCTGTAGTCCAAGATTCTGTCCAGTTTAACCTTTGTTTCATCCTCTTTCACTCTCAGATGTGGCGAGTTTTGCTACAACCTATCTTGAGTTTTTATAACCTTATGGGTAGTTTTGTTCTTCCTTTTTCAGGGTGAACATAATTTTCTTGGATAATATATGTTGATAAAATATTAATTAAGTCGATCAGTTATCTCAATATCTATTCCAAGTATTTATTCCAGACAGTGGACCTATTACTTTCTTAACTTTCTTGCTTTTAACAAATTAAAGTGACCCTTTTGGATCTTTCTGAAAGAAAAACACAGATTATATGAGACATTCTTATGCTATTTATATAGGATAGTTAAGAAACATTTTTGTAGCCATCCTTGAGTAAAAGTCCATGTTTTTCATGTATTATATATGTTCTTTAATATATAAGCCTCAAGTTTATTGATTGAATTTTGTTTTGGAGAGCCACCTCCCCCTCTTAAAGACCTTCCCATTGAGATTTTATGCCATAAAATAATATTTATATTTTCTCTAAATCTTCTCAAAACAACTGAGGGTATGCTGATCCCTAATTTTTTTTTACTCGGGTATCAATGAACTTAAGATGATATTTTTGCATTTTTACCCTATTTCCAATTCCAAATATTTCTCTGGTTGTCAAAATCCATTCCAAGTAAAAATTCCTTTTCTTAATTCCACCACCATCTGTAAATTATCATCAAAGAAAGTAAAATTAATATACGTTATTCTCTGCTTTAAATTAATGAGTCTTTCACTTGATATCTGGATAGCATCAAATCAGATTCAAGGTCTAGAGTACTTAAGGTAATACTTGCACTTAAGCAATATATATATTATTGAAATATATAAATTATTCCCTTGCATTTAACAATGCATAAATTATTTGATACCTCCCTCACAATGGAGTACTCAATAGTTATGGTTTCATCTGGGCATTTGTTTGTTTTCTCACTTATATCATGTTAATTCTTTTATGCTTTAGTGTATTCTCATAACTTATGAGTAGTGAATTAAAATGATTACTTTATATATTCAGCCAATTTACTCAGCATCTTATGTGACAAAAACCATGAAAGGTATGAGATTTTATCCTACTCACCAACCAGCAATTTAGACCATCACAATTTCTTGGATGCTGGTATAGGACATAATACTCTGGGTCAGAGATGAAGGATAGTTTATTATTCACAGAGGTAAGAGTAACTAGAGTTCAGCATTTTTACATCGGTTTTCTGTCCACCAATTTCCATAAGACATTATACAGTGAATCAGAGAACACCTGCACACACAGAGGGTTGCTTTACAGGATAGAATTCCTGAGTCTAGGAAACCCAAATCTGTTATAATTGGCAGTTAGAGGGTCTGCCCTTTGCTCTGGAAAGAGACAAATGTCCATCTTCAAAGGCTGTTTCACCGTACACACATTCTTGAAAAGATATTTTCCTTTGTCCAGAACAAAGGGCTATTGGTGCCTCACTCACAGTACATGGAGAAAGCAAAAGGCTAATGGAAAATTGTCTCTCACATTATGTCTAAACAGGGTTCCAAGGTACCACTCTAATAGAACTTTCTAGTCAGCAGGCATTTCCCAGAAAATGCTGGAAAGGGCACTTTAATTATCTAAATAAATTAGAACCTATGTTATGGTGGCAGTTCAGGGGGCTTGCTAGAATAAAAGAATTGTGTAATTAATAATAATTTTTCTTGGTGCTGATGTAACAGAAGCTTTGACAGTCTTTCAATCTAGAGCAACCAAGGCTGGGAATCACTAGGTAATTTAGTTCTTCACTGTCCTGTCTTTCAATCTATCCCATTGCATTAGTAGTTTATATTCGAGATGGGACAGCTAGAGTGGGAGAATGGTTACTCCAAAGATGAGGAAAGTATTTTGTAATGCATTTTGATTTCGTTCTGAAATCAGAGGTTCAGGAGAAGCAGAGTATAAAATGGGACTTCAGATTCAAAATAGTCTTCACAGAAGCACTAAGTCTTTAGGAGAATTTTGTTTGATGGCCTGTTGCAGAACCAAACAATTTTGAGATTTGATTTTTATTGTCTCAAGAGTTGGGCAGTAGGAGACATAGACTAGGGACCTCTGCCAAAGGTGAGGAATTCCTGGCAATCTGTCCTGCATATATTTGGAACCTCGGTAAATTATAACCTCATAGTATGAATGAATGAAAAATGCTTCTCTTCCTCTCCTTGTAGAAAACATTAAAAAAAAAAAATACATTGTCAATGAGAAAAGGCGAGTACATTTTCCTATGAGAATTCGCAACCCAAGCCAGATTTCGGAAGGATTCCAGCCCAAATTTATCTTACTTTGTTGGTTAGAAACAAAACAAAACAAAACCCTAATCCTATAATTTAGTTAGAGTGACCCAGAGCTCACAGTGTTCCCAGACACCTGGCTAAAGCAAATGAAAATCCTCTCTGGAGGAACCCGCCTTCAAGTCAGGCCACAGATTTCTCACAAATGTCCAAGAAATATGAGTGAGTTCTCAGTACAAAATCATAAAACAGAGAGCTATGAGCTAGAGCTAAAAGAAACAACAAAAATAGACTCAGTTGGACCACAAATATTGGAAATACTGTGTACAAAATATACATCAGATATAGTTAATATATTTGAAGAAATAAAAGAAGCCACAATCCAGGGAAGTCTGATACACCTTAAGAAGGCAAAATTTTAAAAAAATTACACCTTGGCACATCCTAGTGAAATTGCAGAATATCTAAGTCAAACAGACCTAACTAGCCAGAGATAAGAGGCATGTTACCTTCAAAAAACCTGACAATAATGCTTAAAATTGATTTTTATATAGCAACAGTTGAAGGAGGAAGATATAATAGTAGAATGATATTTTCAGTGGGCTGAGAGAAATTTAGTATCAATCTAAAATTGTGTGCTTAGCAAAATATCTTTCCAGAATGAGGACAAAATAAATGTATTTTTAGACAAAAGAAAAGAATGGTCCAAGTATTTGACCAGCAGATCCTCACTAAAAGAATTCTAAAAGATATACTTTGGTTAAAAGAAAGTGATCACAGATGGAGGCTCTCAGAAGCCGGCGGTTGTGAAGAGGACATGATAAATGTATGCGTAAGTATATATTTTAAAAAACCTAACAATGTCTTGGGGAGAGGGGTGCAAAATAGAGCTAATATACATAACAAAAATATCATATAGCCTGCTGAGGATGACTGAGTTGAAGTGTTCAGATTCCCATGTTGTTCAATCAAGAGCAGGTAAAAGTATTGATTAAATTTAGATTTTGAATAAACCCAAAGAGAGTAGAGAGAAGATATAATAATAAGAAAATAGAAGTTAATGAGATAGAAAATAACATATAAAAAGGGGAGGACCAATATAACCAAATGTTAGCTGTTTGAAAGGAGTAATAAAATTTGCACATCTGTAGCAAGACTGAACTAGAGAAAACAAAGGAAACCCAGTAAATATTAGTAACAAAAAAGTAGCTTAAGTACACATATTGCAAAAAATAAGAATATTATAGAAACAATGTAACTACAGTTGAAAAGTAATTGACAAACACCTATAAAATTTGCCAAAACTGACTTAAGAAATAAAAAAAGCCTCAGTAATTATTTAATGATTAAATAAATTAAATTTGTAAGTAATTCCGTTGACACAAAGAACACACCAGGCCCAGATAATTACACTGGTAAATTCCACCAGCCATTCAAATAATAAATAATTCCAGTCTTACACAAACTACTCCTGCATACAGAAAATAAGGGATTTCTACCCCATTCATCAATAAAAAGATACAAAAATACAAACTTTATTATTATTAAATTGATTCATGCAATGTGTAAATAAGATAGAACACATGACATTAGGTTCATTTCAGAAATGCAAGATTAGAAATAATCAGTTCACTTTATTAACAGATTAAAATAGAATAATTAAATGATCATTTTGATAGATACAAATTACATGAAAATTCAACATTCGATTTTAGCAAACCAAGAATAACTTAACAATGATATCTGCAAAACAAAAAAGCTCTATAGTAAACATTATATTTAACTATGGAACATTGAAAACACGTCCAAGAAGGAATCAAAATGCCCAACTTTATCATTTCAGTTCAACATTATGCTAGATATCCTAGCCAGAAAAACAAAGCAAAGAAGTTAAAATTTCTAACATTTGGAAAGGAAAAAAACAAAGTTGTTCTTATTGAAAATTATATGGCTATAAACATAGGAAAAAAATCTGTAGATAAATTATTAGACTTAGAAAGAAGGTGGATTAGTGGTTTTTCTTCTTTAAAACATATTCAAAAATCAGATAAATTCCTATAGAATAGTGATAAATATTTAGAAATATGATTTAATAAAGGCCATAATTTACAACAGCATTAAAAACTATAATGGGGAGATGTTGGTCAAAGGGTATAAGTTTCAGTTAGTATGAACAAGTTCTGGAGATCTATTGTACAACATAGTGTCTATAGTTAATAATAACGTATACTTGAAAACTGCTAAGAGAGTAGATCATAAATATTCTCACCACAAAAAAATTCAGTATATGAAGTGACGGATATGTTAACTAGCTTGATTTAATCATTTCCCAGTATACTTATACATCAAAACATCACATTGTACACCATAACCACATATAATTTTTGTCAATTACACCTTAATAAAGCTGGGGAAAAATCATTATAAAGTATATCAGGATAAATCTATCAAAAGATTTCTAAGAAAAGCTTTTAGAAAGACATTATGAAAGACATAAAGACATATACCATATTCGTGAATTGGAAGACTCAAAATAAAAAACATGTCCATTATTCCCCAATTAATCTGCAGAGTCAACACAATTGTAATAAAATCCTAATAGACAATTTTTGTGCAACTTGCTAAGTCTATTCTAAAATATATTTGGAAAAGTGCCAAGAATCTCTAATACATTCAAAAAGTGAAAAAAAATAGATGAAGAGACTTGCTTTACCGGGTATCAAGACTTAATTATAAAGTCGTAATGCTTAAAGTCACAGTAACATCGGTGAAGAGATAGATATTTTGATCAACAGAACAAAATAGAGCACCTAAAAATGTCCATAGGGACACAAAGCTACCTGAACCAACTAGTTCACACATGACAGGAGGGGCATTAAAGATCAGTGAGGAAATAAATTTTTGAAACACCGGGCTGCAATATTGGGTATCCGTGTGGAAATTTAGAAAAATAAACATTAGCTCCAATTGGGCTAATGACTTAAAGGGTCTTATCAAAATTATAAAACCATGAAGAGAAATAAGTTAATATCTTTATAACTATTAGGTAGGAAACTCATTCTTAAATAGGACAAAAAAGTACAAACAATCAAAGAAAAAAGGGTAATTACTATTACTTTAAAAGTGAGAATTTTTTCATCCAATCACCATGAAAAGAGGAAAAAAGACAAGCTGCAGACTGGGAGAAGAAATTCATAGCACGTAAGTAAGAAAATTTTCTATTAGACTACATAAAGAACATCCACAAATCAGTAAGAAAATGGCAAATAACTCAATATAAAAAGGGGAAAAGTCTTTAATACTTCTTGAAAAGAAACATCCAAATGACCTAGCATATAAAAAGATGCCCTAACTGGCTAAGGAAAATATAAACTCTAACCATAGAAGTAAGACGTTTCATAGTCACCTATTGGTGAGAGTTATGAGGTTTGACAGTTTCAAACTACCCCTTGCCAGGAGGCATGTGTCTATTAGAGTAGGCTAACTGCGTAACAAACAAACCCAACAATAATATAATGGTTCAGGAACTACAGAAATGTTTTTCTTGTTTACATAAAAACCAAAAAAGATACCCCAGTTGTCAAGTGTCAGGGACCCAGTCTCCTTTCATCATATACCTCTGTCATTTTCAGGATGTGGCTTCTAAGACCATCCTGAAGTGGTTTCCTGTTAGCTAGCAAGAAGAGGGAAAAAGTTTAGGGAGATTACACCTGGAAGGACTGTGTAGGCCAGGTTTAGGAGGCACAATCTCTGCTGACTAAATTCCATTGCAAAACACGTAGCCTCCTTTAACGAAAGGGAGGCTGCCAAATGTGGTTTATCTGTGTGCACCAGAAGAGGAAATAGGAAGTTAATCTCCATCACATTGTGTAAATCATTAGAACTACTTTCACAAAGGATTTGGCATCATCTAGTAAAGGTGGATATACATGTAGCCTATCACTCCCTCTTGCATTTATGCGCACCAGCAGTCATGGATGAGAATGTTATATATTTATAAGATTATATTATATGTTATAATAGACAATAACCTAAATGTCCATCAACTTTATATGAATAAATAAATTATCATATAGCTTTACAATTGAACATTATACAGAAGTAAAAAATAATAAATCACAGATATTTTCAACATCGTGGATGAATCTCAGAAGACACACATACACGTGAAACCCAAGCAAAAGCATGATTCTATTTTGAACATTTTATTTTTATTTTTTAAGGTGGATAAAAGTAAATTTTATTTTTTTATTTTTTTTAATTGACCGATAACATCCATTTTATAAAGTGATCAATATTAAAAACAAAATTTGGTTCAGGGGTACAAATATATATGGAAAAACCATGAAGATAAACACAGGTGTAGAACAGGATGGGATGAGGAGGAAAGCAAAGCATCTCTCACAGGTAAGGAAAAGCAGCGTTATTTTCCTTAAACAGGGTGCTGGGTATATGCGTATATACACACCATTATTCTTTAATCTTTATATTTTACATATACTTTGTAAGTGTTCTTTTACAGCTACTCAATATTTAATTTATAAAAGCAGTTTTTAATTAAAAAGTTATCAATCTTAAAAACCACCTTTATTAAAAGATCACACAAATGAAGTGTCTACATTTGTCAATTTATGGAATTGGGCCCTTTTGGACTATCTTCAGTGAGTATTTTATACACTCACAGGCATCTCTGTTATGAAGGTTAATAACAACTGTTAATTTAACCATCATATTTTAATTTAATGCAATTACTCTTACACAAGTTAGCATCAGAGTTACCTTACTATTAGAACTGTGTCCTTGTTTGACCATGAACTTGACTTTGATTAAAATCATCTCCTTATCACAGCAAGCCAACAGCATGTCTCTTATTTCCCTCTCATTTCATATTGCTTTACTTCAGTAGTAACCAGATTTTTCTCCAGAAAATTGTTTTTACATTTCCACTAAACATTTTTCTTGTTTCCCCTCATTATAATAATTATATTGGCAAAACTATAATTATTATCTCCAGTACAGAATGTTAGCAAACAAAATCCATTTGAATTTTAATATATCTTGATGTCTTTGTACTTTAACTGCAAAATTTAATATGATGTCTTGTATTTAACAGCATGTTACTATATTATTTCTGCCACTAAATGGCATCGTTCCTTCCATACAATCTCTCATTTGTCATGGTGAAATACTTTTCCTCCAATTAATTATTAATACAATTTTAGCATGAAGAGAGTCTGTTTTATACCACACAATTTTATAACAACTGCAGTCTCATGAAAATAATCTTTTCAGAAAACTAAAAATATTTTAATGCATAGTAAATTATGCAGTCTTCCTAATTGCAGACACTGTTTAGAAAACATCATACTAAAGAAAATTATAAATTAGATGACAATGATTTTCTGGAACAGAAAAGATATCCCTCATGTTTTAACTGCCCTTACTTTTAGTTTAGACATTTAAAATATCAGATATTTGAGAATTCAATTTAAAATGCTTTCTTTACTTCAATAAATAAAAAGGGGGAGGGAATTCTGCTAGTATTTTTTAGGTTATTTGTGTTTATGAGAGCTTTAAATTGCAAATAAATAAACAGATAAATAAAATTGTTACCTTAAGGTGCCTCTAAGAGGACATTATGTTACATGAGGGGGGGGAGGCAATGACATGCGAGAAAGCATAGATAGAGGCATAGGTAGATAGATAGATGATAGATAGATAGATTGATAGATGATAGATTTTTAATTTTGATTGTAGAGTATTACCAGTCTGTAAAGGAATCTAGTGGGCCAGAGTACTTATTTCATTACAGGAAACTCCATAATGAAGTCGGTGTCAATCGCTTGCCCCAAAATGCCAGGTCTACACCCAGTAGCATTGGGCTGCAAGATGATGAGCGACATTCAAATGCAGAGCAACAAAAGAGACCCAGTTAGCTCTGTGTCAGTACCCCGTTAACATCCAGGGACAGCATTGGGGGAGCTATAAAGTTGCTTTGGTCAAGGATCCCCTGCACAGCCATGACAGACTAATCCTGAAAATAGTTATTCACGTCTCTTAGTTGCAAGGTCAAATCAGTTTTCTAAGGGCACTCCTTAACTGGACACACGCTAGCACTACCAGGTGACCAAGTTAGCCTCAAAACCCTGGGCAGTCCGGAGTCCCTCAACTGGGTATAGAACGTAACCATACTGATTTTGAGGGAGAAAAAGTCAAGGCTGGCACCTCACTGCCTGGGGCCACCATGTGGAACGCTGAGCTTGAATTCCACTTTGACCCACTATCTCATCTCCTAGGGAAAAGTTCTGTGAAGAGTGATACTGTGCCGGGGGACACTCACAGGACACTCACCACATTCCTGGGTCCTTCCTGCTCTCTCAGGTTGCTATAGTCTCTAGCATGACCTCAGGAAAAACATGGAGTTTCTGCCCCAAGAGTAGGATGTCTTAGGAGAAGCTTGGAGCAGAACTTAGTAGCTTGTGACATCTGAGCAATGTAAATGCTCTAAATGTCTCCAGAAGCCAGCAAACGCTATGACTGATGTCCCGTCAAAGCATTGCTTTTTCTCCAGCACTGGCCTGGAAGAGAACTCCCTGTATCTACTGTGGGCCGTAATTTTTTCGGGTCAATCTTGAGAAAAGACAAAGAAAAGACAGACTTGCCTTCAGATGCAACTTTTTGCTTTCTAGGTCATCTAGTCCTGTATGTCACCTTTATTGAACAAATAAAGAAGACCATCATCTTGCCTTTCCTCATACACACCTCTGAATAAGGGATGTAAGACTTTAGTAGGTATATGGAGAAAGAACATGCAGACTAGTTACACTTAAAAAGCCCTGGGTACCTGCATCCTTGTCCTATGTGATGCATGAACTTTTAACTCTTTCAAAGTTCATTTTCACCCTCTCTTATGCCTCAGGGTATAGAACATATTTTCAGCAAAGGGATATTTGCATGATTCTTTGGACATGTGTCATTGTCCTCACTGCACATAGAAAATAATTTAAATGCTTCAGAAAGGCATGGCCCACGGCACTAGCTCCCTGCTTATCATATTCATCTGCCTATAAGAGACCAGCACGGGCTGGTCTCATTAATTCATAATTTTAATAAATGCAAACTACAATAAAGTGTTTTAGGTTTTGTAAATTTGGCCTTTCAGGTTGATTATCCATTTATATGTTATTTTGTAAACTACATGCATTTTCTGGAAGTAATGCTATTATATGTACACACCTTCATTCATCAGTGAGATGTCACATGACCAAGTACTTAATTTGTATGGCCCAAGAGATGCTAAAGGTTTAAGTAGTGAGAAACGGAAAAATAGAATGAAATTCAGCCCTGATTTGACCAAACTGACATTGGATGGCAATATTTCAGTACAGTTGCTAGATATATATCAATTTCTTTCCCTGGCTAGATGCATTGGTAAAAGTCATTCACATTTACTTACACATCTATGCAGGGTCCCCTGTGGTTTTGTGATACTCTTTTATACTAACTGTAAGCTCTATTTGTAGCATTCCTTAATTGCACATTTTACTCTGTTCATATTCTTTTTCTTTCTTTCTTTCTTTCTTTCTTTCTTTCTTTCTTTCTTTCTTTATTGAACATTTGTCATTAAATTTGTAGGGTTCTTGTTCTTGTTCACTTTTTTTGTCCTAGACTATAAAGAAATGGTTGAATTTGTATTATGATTGGTTTTCCTGTGGAGAAATCTTCCTGAATAAAATATCTTGTAAAAAGTTATGTGCAAGAACCTATATGTTCATTACAGTTGACTTGATGGGATATTAGCCATGTGGCAATCCAAAGATTTTGAATGTATTTGAGTATGTTATAACCTGTATAAAGGATGGAAGATATTTTCTATGTTATTGATAGTAGCTAAGACTCATTCTAATTTCTCTGGCTTTATTTCAAGAGAAACAGAATTGTTAGATGTTATATATGATCATTTACCCACTTGAACTTAAAGCTTAACTACAAAGATATTGAATAGTCTTAAAATAGTTAACTTCTTTTTGCAGAGCTTTAATTTCTTTGTTTTTCATGTTATTGGTCAAGCACATGACAAAGAATATTTCTTATTAAAATAAATGTTATTGATAATAGTAATAATGTAGGAAATATTAAAAACAGATTAAATGGGTGGCAAAAAAAAGGCAAGTTTAAGTAATACATCTGTCTGCCACTCTTTATGCTTTGGGGTGTGTATCTAAAGGAATACACATATAAATCTAATTAGTGTTAATAGCTTAGATACCTGAATTCCTTGGCATGTCTGAATATTTGTCAGATTGTAACAAAATCACATACTATTCACTTCGCAAAGGTGCATTTGGAAGATAAAATGGCAATAACTTATTTTATCTGTAAGGTTTGAGGTTAAGCAATATTAATGGTTGGTTAATGGCTTAATGAGTGGGCTACAAACCATTTAAGCATGCAATGAACCTTAGCTTTCCAATGACTTTCCTAATGAAAGATCTATATGACTGCATGTCTCGTGTCACAATAGAGATAGTAGGGAAGGTACCTAATCAATTGTGATGGTAAATCAATTGATCTGTAACCCTGTTTTCATACAGTGAGAAAGATATGGAGAGAACATTTTACTAGCCTTATTTCTAGCTGAAGATCAATAAATAAAAGAGACAGCTCACTATTTGAAAATGTTCCCTTTTACTGTGCTTCGAAAGCCAAGGCAGGCAGATTGATGTCCTATTTCATAGATGTATCGGTTTCCTTTGTCACTTCTCAAAGATTTAAAGTTCTTCAAAATTAAATATATGATAGAGAATATCTGTGAGTCTAGATTTTATTGTCACGACTAAGATTCAGATTGAAGATAAAGCTGTGGCATGATAAAAAATTGCTATTTGGTTTTATAATATTCATGGATGTCATTTTTAAATTGTCTATCAAAGAAAAGGTTCTATTGTTCTCATTAGTTTATTTTCCATTTAAAAAATATAGAAGATAGGAAACTCATAATAATACTAGCGCTGTTAACATTTTAAAATATAATAGTTTGAGATATTGTTAAAAATGAAATGACAAGACATAGACTTGGAGGAAATATTTGCAAAACACATATCTGATAAACAATTTGTATCCAAAGTATACAAACAACTCTGAAAACTCAACAATAAAAAACTCCAAACAACCTAATTTAAAAATAGGCAAAAGATCTGAACAGGTGATTCACCAAGAAAGAATATGGATTAGCAAATAAGTGTATGAAAATACATTTGACCTCATTAGTCATTAGGAAAATTCAAATTAAAACCCCAGTGAGATACTACTATCCACTTCCTGGAAAGGGTAAAATAAAAGAAACTAACAAAACCAAGTGCTGGTAAGCATGTGAAGCAATTGAAACTCTCATATTTGCTGGTAGAATTTCAATTGTACAGCTCCTTGAAAAATAGTTTGGCAGTTCCTTATAAAGTTAAAATCATACAACCCAGCAATCCTACTCCTATGTATTTATCCAAGAGAAATGCAATCTTATATTGAAACAAGAACCTGTATATAAGTGTTTGCAATGGCTTTGTTGATATTAATAATTGCTCCCAAAATGGTAACAATCTAAGTAAACTTTAATTGGTAAATGAATAAACAGACTTGAAAAAAATCAACATAATGGAATAAAATAATAAAGGGTTAAAAACTACCGAAACAGAAAATATCCTGGATAAATCTCAAATGCATTATGCTAAATGAAAGAGGCCAGGCTCAAAAGGAAACATAGTGTATGGCTTCATTTATATGATATTCTTGAAAAGGCAAAACAAAGGGGACAGAACACAGGTTGGTACTTAGCAGGAGGTGGGAGTTCAGCAGAGAAGCTAACTGCTAAGGGGCATGAGGAAGTTTTGGGAATACAGAATTATTCTATATCTTAATGGTGGTAGTATTTAAACAACTATCTATATCTGTCAAAATTCATAGAATTTTAAACTTAAAAAAGTAAAGTGTATCAAATTAGACTTCAAAAAACCTGAATTACAGTAATGTAGCATTAACACAATAACTTATAGAGAAGTGTGCTCTTTCAAAAACTAAATATATTAAAAATTTAATTCTTTAATTGTAGATGAGATAGTTAACTTCTGTTTCGTCTAGGACAGGGGTTGGCAAACTATGGCCCGTGAGCCACACCTGGCCCACCCCATAGTTTGGTGAACAAAGTTTTATTGGAATATAGTCAAACTTAACTTAAAGCTGCCTTCATACTACAATGACAGAGATGAGTATTTGTGGCTGAGATTATATGGCTGACCAAACCTCAGATATTTATTATCTGCCCCTTTGAAGAAGGTTGCTGACTTCTGCTCTAGGGCTAAATGCTACACTCATTAAAACCCTTGATCTTCTTATAAAATTTAGTATTTTCTTAAAGGTACACACAATTTAAATATATGCAGAACATTCATTAAGCATCTACCATGTGCCAAGATTATAAATGTGAAATAATCATTTTTGCCATCACAGAACTTAAAATTTAATTCATAAAATCAGGAATTTTTCTTAAAAAGTGAAAATTCTATATTGAGACTAAAATTGAAGGAAGAATTATTATTTCATTGAATATTTTATTTTTCCTTTCCATTTCCACTGTTTTTATTCAAACTTTTGGTCTTCAATGGCTTCTGTGCTGATCAACCGTTTTCCCTTCACACTAGCACCAGAGACCTAGAGCTACTTACACCTCTCCTCGATAAAGTTCAACAATAAAGTTCAGTTTTCATCTCGAAATTGTTTCCAAACCCCTTAACATGTACACAGAGCCCTTCATGATCTGGTTGCAACTTACTTCCACACTAATCTCCTACCCTTATTTTCCATACCCCATGTTTCTGCCAGTCTAGGCTATTCCCGGGCCTCAAACATGCAACATTTTCTCCATTTATACATTTTCTTCTTCACCCTCAAAGATCTTTTTCTACTTTTTCTGCCTCTGTAATGCTAATTCAACAATCTACTACATGATCTAATAATTATTTTTTGGCAATACACAATGCTCAAAGCGTTAACACATTTTATTAGATTATCTTTATTAATGTGCATCTCTAAAATTCTTAAACCCTGTGGTTTTTCAGTTTTTAAATTTTTTCAGGTTGTTTTATTTTTAATAGGTACTACACCTCATGCTCCCATCTCTATTCCTTCCAGTTCTCTCGCCTCCAAAAGAACCGATTTTTATTAGTTCTTGAATGTTTTTATGCATGTGCTAATATAATATATTCTTATCTCTCCTTGTTTTCACATACCAAAGTGAGCATGCTACCTGTTTGGCCTTCTTTTTCATTTAAAAATGTATCCTTGTATTTCTCCCATTCTGTATACAGATACCCCTACTTCTTCTTTACAGCTGCACAATATTCCAATTTGTGAATGTTATATAGACTATACAGTTTTCTAGCTTGTTCCAACCATTTGTAATTATAAGCAATATCACAGTAATTAACCTTGTAATTGTGTCATTTGAGTTGTGCAGTGTATATGTAGACTAGCTTCCCAGAAGCAGGATATCTGCGTTAAAGATCAAGTGCATCTGTAATTTGAATAGCTATTGCCTACTTCCCTCCATAAAGGTCGTACCATCCTACACTCTTTCCAGAAATGTCTAACAGTGTCTGTTTTCTCGTGGTCTCAACAGAGCAGGTTAATAACTTTAAAAAAAAAATTTTGCCAATCAAACCAATTTTGCCATACGTACCATTATAGATTGCATTGCAATATAGAAACATTCTTCGGGGCTTTGAGCTCTATATCACCCTCAGGGATCTGTACGCAGGTGCAGGGTTTCTCTAGAGCAGGCGAGTGTATAACCTCATCCTTCAGAAGTCAGGTGAGAAAAAGTATCTATTTTCATTTTGCATATCTTTTATTATAAGTGAAGTTTCTTTTTATATTTTTAATACCAGCTGTATTTCTTTTTCTAAGAGCTGTCTGTATATGTCTCTTGCCCATTTTTTCTATTTGGTTATTGGTCTATTTCATCACAATTCCTGGTGGCTCTTTATATATTATAAAGATTAACCCTTTTATCTGTTAGAAGTTGCATATATGTATCCCTAATTAGAGATTTGTTTTTTTAACTTTGAAAATGGAGCTTTTGTTGTTTTGTTTTGTTTTTGTCTTGGGAGATATATATATATATAATTTTATATAGCAAAAGTTGCCAATCTTTTCTTTTATGGCTTCTGTAGTTTGGAACATAGTTAAAAAGCTTATTTCCTAGTCCAAGGTTATAAAAGAATAAATCCATATTTTCTTCTAGTACTTTTGTGATTTCCCCAGTTACATTTAAATCTTTTACTTATTTATCTTGCTGTACAGTGTCCTGTTTAGTTAAGGATCTAGTTTTATCTTTTTTCCAAATAGTTACCATTTGCTCCAATGATATGTATTACAACAGCTCATCTTTACTCCACTGATTTAAGTTGCAACATTTATTATAACCGAAATTCCCACATATATTTGGGTCTGTTTCTATAATTTCTATTCTGTTTCTTCATTGGTCTGTTTGTCTATTATACACCCTAATTGCATCTGAATCTCATGTTTCTCTTAATTAAAAGAAGAAAGACTAACTGATGTGGAGAATATGATTTGCATTTCAAATTAACAAGTATGACAACTTTTGTCACTTATCTCCAGCTCTTCCTAAAGTTTAGACTATTTTCTACTTTATAGTCTGACATATATACCATTATAGATTTCATTGCAATACAGAAATATTCTTTGGAGCTTTGAGCTCTATATCACGTTCAGGGATCTGTAGGCAGGTGTAGGGTTTCTCCAGAGCAGGCGAGTGTATAACCTCAACCTTCAGAAGGCAGACTGTGGGTCTATAACCCCATGCTGACAGTGCAATAGAATCAACAATATATTTCATGTCCTCTTATGTGTACTAAAAGGCTGGAAACATAATCTCTCCTCAGACCGCTGAAGATATGGAACAAATCACACAAAATACTATCAACACGACATAACACAACTAGCTGTACCTCTCACATTCCCAGCAAGCCCAGGCTGGTTAATGAATATAAACCTCCAGGTGGAAGATAGCCTACCAACTGCCTGAACATGGGCTCATGTTGACAGAAAAATGTTTTAGTCAATTTAATGATTTAATGTATGTGCTTGGAGGCTGTTCCTGGCACTGTTCATTTGACTGACATACTGCTCAAGTTGGATCACTTTGACCATACTGGTATTTAGCATCCCAATGTTAGTCTGATTTCAATAGAAATCATTGATACAAAGAACTTGTAGATAATATTTGCAGACAATGGAGAAGTATAGGTGTTTGAATTAAAAAAAATTATGCCTTTTCACTATTTGTTCTATTAATGACAATCATGGTTGCTTTCTTAAAACAGACCTTAGAGAAGATGCCTGATAATAATAATGGTAGCCACCATTTGTTCATCTGTCATGTGCCAGGCCCACCTGTACTCATGAATATTGATTGAATACTGACAAAATGGCTCTGCATTGTGTAGAAACCTTAAAATTACGGATTTTACATTTCTTTATTTCTGTTTAAACTTCTTTTACTTGCCAGTAAGAATTATAGATTATCAACTTTGTGTTAAACATGTTGCCTTCTAGTTTTTAATGTTGAGTGCTTACTGAATCATCCTTAGTCTAAACAATTGGGTGTCTTAAAAGTTTTCTGACTTCAAATCTTTTAAGAATTAGAAGGGTTTATCTATTTTGAGTATAAATTCTAATGTCACAGTATTATAATTTGCCACAAAGCTAAAAGTCAGTGTCATGACTTCTGAACTTTTTATTGGAAACATCGAATTCTGTGAGCACTGAATAGCTATAAGACAGTGACTCATGTATTTGTGAGATAGAAAATGAATAAGAGATAATGCCCTTTCTCCTTTAGAAGTTTACAATCTTAATCTTTCATTATAATATTTTCTTGTTTCTTACTCCTTACGTTACATGATAAAGAGATGACTCTCCCACCATATAGGAAATTGTGTACTGTCACAATCAAAAAAGATGTACTTCTCTTAAGTGTTGACTGCTAATAGTGCCAGAAACAATGTTGGATTCATTCTCAAAAATAACTTTTATATGTATTTAATCAAAATTCAAGAAGATAAATCACTGTTTTTAGGACAACAAATATGACTCAAACTAAATATAATATAAGGACATTGAAATCTTGTGTTTCTACAGCCCCATCCTGTTATGAATCAAAGATAACACGAGTAACAACGGATAATTGTTGTAATCTATAAATTATGCCTTCTATAAAGCAGAGACAGAAAATCTTTCAACATTTTAGGACTGTACTTCTCAAATTCCTTATGATGCCTGTTGTTCCTGCAAGTGTCCAAGAGCAACACTCTTGGGAGCACTCTAGGGAGAGCTAACTTAGAAATTAGTAGCTAAGATCTGATTCCTAAATCATGAGCTCTAAAGTAGTGGCTACCTAATTTTTTAAAAGATGGCCAAAATGCTTTATACACATCCAACGTTAACATGAAATCTTATCCCTTCCTTTTGAGATCATGTAGAAATGTCATTGTCCCCATTTTGCAGATGCATAAACAAGCTCAGAAAGGGTAAGAAATATACCTAGTGTCCCACACCTAGGTAGCATGGGAAGTTAAAATTAAAAGTAAAACCTTAGGTAATGGGAAAGGGGGCAAGGGAAGAATCGAGAAATAATAGAATTAAATATTAAGTGGAAATTTGTCATCTTGATAACCCAATGATGTAGCAAAATCTCCAGAAATATTTCCTAATATTTAAATATGTAGGGAAGTGGAGATTGTTCCATTATGTAATTCCTTCTAAATTTAATCTTTATTTATAGCTCTTATTAATATGATAGCAATATGGAAAATTAATGTTTGAAACTTTCTTCTTTTTTCTTTATTTTAGAAAGTATTGAGTGTTCAGGCGACTTGTACTAAAGATAAAAGAATGAAAGGATGGAAGCCATGGAGATTTCCTCATGTCTTATCAGTAAGAATTATATTGCATCACCAATTATAGCTGATTTAGAAAACAAGAGAATATTAAAACTATTTTTAATGCTTTATCATTTAATGTAATTGACCTGCTTTACAGGTGGGGAATCTAAGGCTCAGAGAATAAAGTTACTTGACTAAGGATCAAGGTATTTAGTGACAGACCTGGAGTTTTATCCAGTATGTAATGATTACAATGTCTGATTTGTTTTTCTTAATGGTCTCCAAAATCCTCTCATTTGGCCACACCTCTTAGCAATTCCTAATTTGCGGATGATATACTTCATGATTAAATTAACTAAATTAAAATTTTCACTTTGACAGGAAGGTCCTACAAAAAAGAAAATATTTCCAACTAGCATTGTCTGTGCAGCCAGTGAAAGTAGGAAAGTGGACAAGGTTAAAAATGGCATAATGACTATTCAAAGAAATAGCTAAACAGACCGAAGTTGCTCTTTTACTACCTTCCAGGACAATGTGGTTCTTTTCTCTTCTGAACCTAGAAGTTATTCAACAGTCATCATCATTTTTTGTAAAATTTTTGTTCATTTGGTTCATATCCACAAATGCTTATTGAAGACGTGATGCGTTTCAACAAGACATAATATTTACTTTAGCACTGATATTTTGCAGGCGGGGATCCCTGATTTCTCCCCCTCTAATCATGTCAAATTAGTAAAGAGAAAATCCCCAAATCTATTGGGAAGGAATATTTTAAAAGGTTAGGTCCTAAAAGCATGGAACCAAATTCTGGCTCTGCTACTTGCTCATTGTATTTCCTTCATAAAATTTCTTAATTTTGGTGAAATTCTTACCTAGGGTGGCTATATTTTATGATTTCACAGTTCTGGCTTATACTTGTTATCTTAGATTAATTAATAAGAGCTCCCTTTTCTCTCTCAAAAGTTTCTCATTTTTATGTAATAAATTAAGTAAAGACACCACATCTCGCTTCATCTTTAAAACTGGGATTGATCACACCAACTTCAGAATGGTTATAAGAATTAAATAAGCATACACGTATATGTATAAAAAAACTTGTCAAAATGTATATAAACTATATTTAAAAATAATAAGTCCAATAAATTAATATAAGATTAATGAGAAATGGAGATTTCATTGGTATTTTAAGATATAATTTTCTCTGCATAGGCCTAAGCTCATTCCAGGATCCTGGATTTATTTTTCGTAGTATGAATGAATGTATGGTAAGTGTTTTTTCCAATATCTCTATGTGGCAGAAATAAATTCCATGTCCAGATAAATATATCTGAGGTATCCAATGGCATTGATTTATTTTGTATTTATCTTGAAGTTTTTTGAGTTATAAAGAAATAAAACAATGCCACATTATTTTTTTTTTTGCAAACCAAGGGGCTTTGTGATCATTTGTTCCTTCTTCCCACCATACAGTGGATGGCGTGTAATATTCTCTCTGAATCACATGTGAAAAAACACGGACCTTACTTCTCCAGCTGCAGAACCCTAGAGGATTATTCTGGTAGAATAACAGCTTGTGAAAATATCTCCACAAGATAACATAACTTGAAAAGGGAGACCCAAGATGACCCTTTAAATGACCAACATTAGAACTCAAAGCTCTTGGAGATTTGAGGAGCTTTTCACTTCAGTACTTAGCTAAATAGGTTAAGATTATGGAACAGACTAAACAAACTCAGTACTGACATCGTTTGTAGAATATGGAAAAATAAGTTCCAAGTTAGTAAGCAGGCCTCTCAAGTGGACAGCCTTAAAAGACTCACTTAGATAAAAGGCAAAATGGACCCCTCATCTTCTGACCTGTATAGCAATAACCTAGGTTTATGGCTTACCTACTCACCTCAGGAAGTGGTAATAACAGCCATTATTTTCTGTGGAAGCAACGCCCGTAACCATGTCATCCTCTGATAAATCATACCAATTGCATCTTATTATACCACCAGTGGTTCAATTAACTCAGATCACCACTCAATTTATCAAATTAAAAAGGAAGGGTTTTGTGTGTTCTAATAATTGTTTCATTAACATAAAACTAGTTAAGAACCAGGAAGCTTCAGATCTGGATTCATATTGTCTTTATGTAGTTTTGTTTTGATTTTGTTCTGATGGTTGTACACTGACATGACTCTCATGTTCTATTAGTTGTCATTATTATTCTTTCATTAACATATATATGACTACTGAATGTGGCAGGTTTTCACAGAAGACAAACACAATAGGAACAAAATGGTAACCATAGTTTTGAAGATCTGTGCATGTTTTTAGACATTATAAAGGCTTTAAAATAAGGACTGCAGTATGAGGTGTGGTCCTAATGAAAGAGCTATGTTAGCCTAACATATTCAAAGAGATTTAAGATTGGAGATAAAAGAATTTCAGAGTAAATTTTAAATGAGTCTTAAAACTTTTTATCTAACCAGAATAGACAATTCTGTCATTTTGTTTTGCATACATAAATAAAGTGGAAGAAATATTTGAGAGATATTTGTCCAATAAAAATTAATTTGGGAAATTTTAAATCAGATGGTTAGGGAAAGTCAGCCATTCTTTAATCATTTCATAGTGGCCTCTTCCATGTAAGGTTGTACTACTGCATGTTTAAAGTTGTGCACTGATCACTACACACTAATAATAATTAATGTTGTCCAGCACACATCAATTTATGCAACCCTTTTATATTAGTTTATCCTTACAGCAACCACATAAATTAAATATTATCATTCCTACCTTATAGTAGTAGGAACGAAAATTCAGAGGGGTTTGCTCACCCCAGTTGAATTGCCCAAGTATGTGGTCACACTAAGACTGAGGTACAGATAGTCCAGTTAAAAGACAGTGGCCTTGGAATCAGCAAACCAGCTTCACTGTTTATTAATTAGAGGTCTTAATTCACTTGAAATCTCGGATTGCCATGTTTCTCATCTCTAACATGAGGATTCTACCACCCAACATAATGATTGTCTTAAATGAAATGTGTGAATAAAAGCACTTGGTACATTGTATATACACCCAATAAATATCCTTTATTTCTCCTTGTGTGATGTCTTACTGCCTACCTTATTTACCTAACTACTATTAAACAGACTTGGACATTCAGTCATGTTTCTGGTAATGCTCACAGCTATCTTCTATGCCGGTCTCTTTCCCTTTCATTGCTAATAGCAGAAGTTTATATTTATGCTCATGGAGGTCATTGAGAATGACACTTGATCATCTCCATTTGGGTAACAATTAACTCAAGATTCCTCATACAGAATTCATCTCCTTCTCACCCTGTTGGTTGTTACATAGAATTCTCTAATCAGGCCACATCTTGATACAACTGCAGTTTTAAAATAACTTCTATATATTTTTGTTTCATTGTCACAACATCTTTGTAAATGCAGGTATTTCTGTTCTCAGTTTGAACTAATTTTATCACTATCGTCTCAGTCTTAGACACTCAAAGCATTCATGCTATTTTCAACTCTCCTCCCTGCCTGATTACCCAAATCCAATTAGATGCAAAGTCTTGTCCTGCCAATTTAGGCTTTGAATTGTTTTTCACATCCTTCTCTTCCCTTCTATTTCCACTTTCCTCCTTTATTTCAGGTCATTTGGTTGCACAGCTGGACTGTTGTAAAAACTTTTCCATTTGTCATCCTGCCTGTACTTGCTTCCCATATCAACCACATTATGTTTATTTCTAAATTAATCTTCTAAAGTTGTACTTTAATCATGTCATCTGTATGTGTAAGGCCTGTGAGTATCTTCTCATTGCTTCCAAGAGTAAGCAACTCTTTGGCATGGTCTGTCCTCACTTTTGTAATTTTATCTCCTGATGTGTCCATATAAAATAGGCCTACTATTATTTCTAAGACACATCTTATGGTTGTATAACTCTGGAATTTCATTGTTAACCATATTTCCTCTTAAAATTACTTTGCTGCTTCTCCCACACTTTCTAAAACCAACCATTTCTTCAAAGTCTTTTTTTGTTTCATTTTATTTTATTTTTTTAGAGACAGGGTCTCACTCTGTCATCCAGGCCGGAGTGCAGTGGTGCAATCATAGCTCACTGCATCCTTGAACTTCTGGGCTCAAACAAAGTGATCCACACGCCTCAGTCTTCCAAGTAGCTGAGATTATAGGCACATGTTACCACACCTCGTTATTTTTTATTTTTAGAAATGGGATCTCACTATATTGCCCAGGCTGGTCTTTAACTCCCAGCCTCAAGTGATCCTCCCACCTCAGTCTCCCAAAATGCTGAGATTACAGCCGTGAGCCACTGTGCCTGGACTGTTCTTCAGTCTTAGACAGATTCCATGTCTTCTTTGAAGTCTTAACTAGTCCAAATACTTGACTTCTTGTCAGTTAAACTATCTACATAATTTTTTCTGTTGACTATGCATACTTCTGGAGGCATGTTTTTTATCTCTCTATCCAGGGTCTTAAACTAGACTTTCCAGAATCCTATCTTTGGCTCCTCATAGAGTTGGCTGCTGCACGTCTTTGCTGAGCTATCTTTACCCATTAGGTAAAGGATGTCCCGACCCGCGGGGTAGTCAACGCGGACCCTGGAGGAGGGAGTGGGAATTGGGAGAGGCAGGAGACACAAGAAATGGAGACAAGACAGGAGTCTGATCAAGTCTCGTTTATTGGCAGTAGGGCAGAGGCTTAAGTA
>CAUYRB010015767.1:0-14755 GCA_963574695.1 Propithecus perrieri | reverse complement strand
TTTTTGTGTTGGGGCCTGTCTGCGTGGCTCTCCGCTCGTCCCCCCCCCCCCCCCCCCCCCCCCCCCCCCCCCCCCCCCCCCCGGCAGTCCCCATTCCAATCCCAACTATTAATGGCATTAAGATCCTGGAACGCCTGGGGCTCGGCCCCTCTGCCCTTGAGCAATCCTTGCTTAGGGTTTGCTGCACGGATCCCCTTGCAAAGAGCTGCCTGGGGTTTTGTTTAAGCGTCAGCCTATCCCTGAAAATACCCAAGTGGTACCTTACTAGAAGAAAAAGAAAAGGCACCTGAGACGCCAAAGGCTACATATCCCTCCGCATTTCGGATCCCCTGAGACTGTCTTGCCAGGAAGTCAATGGAGCAGCATTTATGAGGCCACGTGCATGGGTGTGCTGCCAGTTTCCCTGAGACAATGCTAAGGAAACATGAATGGGAAGAAAGGGCAGAGCCATTCAGTGGCCAGGAGTACCCTCTAGTGTTCAATTGGAAGCCTTAACTCCCTCCACAATCCCACAAGCAAAATAAAAACAGTATGAAGATATTCATTACTACACATCCCATTGTTCACCTCATAGCATCTTAATGTTTTATTGTGCTACTGTTACCAGTCTAGGCCACACACAGAAAGGTGATCTGTTCTTTTGATAAATTGTTTAGAGTGAATAAAAGATTTTTTAAGGGACCTTGGGTCATCTATTCACTATCCAATAGTAGTAGGATCCATGTTTAAAAATGGAGTAGAGTTGTTTTATAACTATTAAGCTAACTCCAGAAAATGGGGGGTTGTTTTGTTTTGGGGGGGTTGTTTGGTTTTTTGTTTGTTTTGTTTTGTTTTTACACATACGATCTCACTATGTTGCCCAGGCTGGAGTGCAGTGGCTATTCACAGTCAAGATCACACCACGCTGCAGCCTGGGACCGCTGGGCTCAGACCATCCTTCTGCTTCAGCCTCCCAAGTAGCTGGGACTACAGGTGCGCTCCAGAAAATGTTTTGATGGTAACATCCAATGCTGTCAAAGTTGTAGAAAAACTGATAAACTCATACTTTGCTGGCATCATTGTATATTAGGAAGCAACATGACGATATGTTTAAGTATCATGAAATATGTTATCTTTTGATCCTGATTCCAGGAAATAATGCAACGGAATTTTTTTAATGATATGAACAGGAATGAAGACCACGGGTTTATTTGCAATAGCTTTTCACTATTATATTATTCAACCACTTAAAATAATGATTTTAAAACCTCTATGTGTCATTTGGTTTAAAATGAAAAGAGCAGGTTAGAAATTACATGGACAGTATAATGACAAGTTGTAAAATGTATATATTGTATGGATAGGTACAAATACTAGATTGGAACATAAAATAATGAAAACAGTTGCAGTAAAATAGGGGATGATTAGTATTTTTTGTACATTCTTTCTTTTGTTGTTTTGTGTTTAATTTTTTTAAAAAATTGCTTATTAATACATATCTATAAAGTTTTTTAAACTATAAAGTTTTCGAGTCTACAAGACCCTTCCCAGTCAAAGCTAAGCCATTAAGTTACTCTCAGCTTGTGGCTTGGGGCCAAATGATCATTTCAAGGATTTTGTTTTTAAGGCCAAGAATCCTATTAATTGCAAATAAGACACCACAAATACACAATAAAAAAGAATATTAGAAACATCATGACCTATCAATAAAACCACATATATGAATTGCATGGATGTTAGATAAATTATATGAACATCAAGGATGATGAGTGTAATGTTGATACAAATAAATTAGAACAAGGATCTTAAGAAAAATATCAGAACACAAATTATGCATTCACACCTCTCAGCAACAGTTTAATCACATAGATCAGAAGTAAATTTGAAGTGCTTAATGTTGATGAAAGTATTGGTGCTTGTTCTTCTTTTGCTGTAAACTTCCTATGGTTTAGACTTTGTTATGACAACTAACCTTAGAGATTAAGAAAGCTGGAGTCAAGTAGACCTGGGCTTAGTCCTGGCTTCTATATTCACAAGAAGAAATTCCTGTGGTCTCAGCAATTTACCGGATGACCCGGAAGTGTTCTCGAAAGCAAGGAAGTAGTAGCCAGAACAAGGTGATTGTCTAAAAAGGCAGCTTTACACTGGGGTTTTGGAGAGTATAAGTAACATCCAGTTGAGGATTTGTGACAAAGATAAAAATTCTAGACAGGTTTTGGTCTCTTCCTGAAGGTTTGGTTTAAGCCACCAGACTAGTCATAAGACAAATTTGAAATCCCATCATGCTCATGGCCGTACAATTTAAAATTAATGATAAAACTATCCAAATATCTCCAAACACATGACATGGGGATAGAAATACAGCCCAGAGAATGTTTCAGAAACAACCAAACCACTCAAAGGCAGAACAAAGAAATGCAAAGTATGTCCTTGAAGCAGTATAGACTATGGTTCAGGAACAAATAAATCAATCTTGGCAAATAATATTAATGTTGTCATAAATGGTTTTCCAGCTGAATTTGTATGCAAATCAATTTGAGAGTAGAAAGATAAGGAAATGGAGAAAATTCACAATCAAAGTAAATTCAAAGCCTTTATAGTGATGAACATATTATAATAGAAATAAACCCCTGGTGAAATAGTTTCAGTTCAGCATGTAAGAATATGCATTCCACTTGCCACCAAAAACATTAAGGTCATGGCAAATGCAATAGGAAACTGTCACTGCAGCGTGGGCTGAGTATCTGAGCTGGAGTTCCCCTTAACGTCATAGTATAAAATTCGATATTGGTATTACCTGGCAGAAAGTAAAGCTTTGTTTTCTTTTCCTGGAATAAATTCCACTATTTGACTTCAGAAGCAGCATTCAGAGTTCTAGGCTGCCTCTTGTACCTTCCAATTCCAGCCTTCTGTCCTTGTCCTTTTTCCTTCTCTGACATCCAAACATTTTAAAGAAGGGAGTCACAGACAGGATTGTTTCTGGGCATACTGTGGTCTTACACAAGGGCCTGGATCTTTTCAAAGTTGTTTTATTGTCCTTAAATGACACCCTTGAAAGCTCACTGGTGTCCTAATGCTGGAAGGTGGATCGTGGTGGGGGTTGGGGAAGAACAGGTGGCCCCAAGCCCAAACATGAGTGTGCATCAGAGGGAGAATTTAGAAGGGAATCTTTTTTGTAGGAAGAGAAAAAGGCATCAAGATAGCTGGCAGAGATAAATCAGGTTAAATTAGTAAATTTAGAAGAAACTAAATACAGCAGGCAGACCTTGTAGTAAGAGACAGCGGGTGGGGAAAAGGAAAAGACAAAAAGCAGAACTGTAGAATGATTTGCGTGTCACCTCCAAAGTTAGCGGGGGATCCAACTAGGGCTGGACTGTGTATGTCCACTGCCAATGGCCCTGGTAGCCCACCCCCTTCTTTTGGCAATGGCATAGGCTAAGAAAAAAACACATTCCAAAGAAGAAAACTGTAATGTAAGTCTGGGCTACATGCAGACTAATTGGCTCCATCCTGGAGGCGGAAGGTCAAAAGAGGTGTGTGGGGGAATTTGTGCTTTAGACAAATAACGAACATGATGAATCTGATTTGTGTACTGGAGGGATGATGTGGACTTCTGAGGGCTGTTGGCTTGTTGTTGCTCCTGCTGGTCAACCAGGGAATAAAATTATGCAATTACACATCCACACCCTCTCCCTGCTGTACCCATCAGCATCACAGACTAGACGAGCTTGGGGAAATGGTGAAAGATCATGCTCCCAGGGTCCTATGTAAACTGTCCTGGGTGAGAAGCAGTCTACACAGGCTGCTGTTAGCTTGCACTTGCTGTGTTAGGAGTTAGCTCGGAGTAATCAACGAACAAGCCAAAAAAAAATGACAGTGACTTCTACAAATCCAGGGAAGTGACCCAAGTTTCACAGGTGGCTCCACAGTGACAGGAGCTCAAGCTTCTGCTATCCTGTTACTCTCCCAGGTGGGGTCTTGACCTCCTGGTCCCCGGTGGCAGCGTCTGCCTTCCAGGCAGCAAGATGAAGAAAGGTTCTCAACGTGTGCTACCCGATATTTCCACTGACGTCCCTCTGGCCAGAATTTAGACACGAGGCCATACCCAGCTGTGAAGAAAAATGAGAAGTGCAGTGTTTACTCCAGACAGCCATATGCTGAGCTAAAGATCAGAAGAGAGAGAGAATAAATCTGGGAGAAGATTATCTGTAAGCGGCTTCCTCCACCTGACCTGACCATGATCCAGATGGAGTGGAGGGACAATAGGGAATAAATATACATGTAGCAGCAAACACATTGCCCCTAGAAACACCAGTGCCCAGAATGGTGATTAGAGGGTTGGTCCAATGTATATTTTAATTTTAATGATTAAAGTGGACCAAGAACTGACCTTCAAGAGAAAAGGCGTGTCTTGGCCACTAGCCATAGCGGCAGGAGAGCAGAGAGTAGGGACACAGGCAGTGAGAGGGAAGCAGGAGGGTACGGGGACTCTGAGAAGGCTTTCAGCTCCCAGGAGGCAGAGAGGAGCAAAGAAGGGAATGGAAACAGATGTCAAAAGCAACATCATCGACATGTTTGCACCACTTGAAAAACCACTCTGAGAGTCTTAGATTGTCAATACCTGGTTCATTTTAAGCTCCACCTCAGACATCCTTACCTCTCAGAAGCTGTTCCCAGTGACCTTGAACACCAGGCGTCCTCTTTGAGGCACCCCAACAATCGATGCAAATCTGAGAACCAGAGAGCAAACCCAGCTTGACGAAGGCTTCCATGGCTGCAGACCCAGAGAGGACTCCTCTCATCTCCAACGATTATGGGTCACACAGAAATCTATTCTTATTTCCACCACCAACTTGTTGTGTACCTTTGAGGAAGTCTCCTGGCTTCTCTAACCTACACTGTCCTATTTACATAGATAGGAATAATATTCCCGCCCTCTGGCCGTACCCAGATCACCCTCACTGTAAGAACCAAGATAGTCACACTGGTCACAATGATCACCATGGTCACCATGTTAGGGGCTCCAATGACTTATATGTATCATCTCCATCCCCGCCCTCCTCCATCCTACTCCCGGAGCCTAGACCAAGCATCTTATAGACCCTTTATGTGGTGCCAAAACACCTACGACCCAAATTTCCAAGGAGAGGAAGCATCCCATATACCACCCTATGCTTTCCAGGAAAAGCGATGAAATATGGAAATGCATCTAAAGCAATCAAAGCTGACCTCTCCCTCTGTTGACCACATCCTCCCACCTAGGACAGCAGCTACTGTCCAAGTCCCTGAGCCGTGTCAAGCCCCGGGGTTACAAATCCATGGATTGTTATTTAAACCTCTGAGGTGAATGGCATGAACACGTGCTGGACACTACATCAAAAGAAGTGGGTGTAACCAAAAGCTTACAATCAAGTTAGGAGAGGCAAAGTGGCACACATTTCAACAATAAAGAAATAAACAGCATCACAGCATATGACAGTGGAAATTCTGTGGCACAGGCTATCGACCAGTGTTTCTTTAGCATGCATCAGAGCACCTGAAAAACTCACTAAAAACACAGATTCCTGAGCCTCATTCTGATATTTTTATTTAGGAGCAGTAGGGTAGGCTTGTGATATTTTTAGGAAAAACCCCATGTGATTTGATGCTAGGACACCAAGGATATAGCGCAAAGATACGGCATAACACATATCCCAGATTAGTTAAGGTTTTCATTGCAACAACCAAATTACAACTAAAACTGTGGAAGCTATCTGTTTTCTATACTAGAGAGTTCCATCACTATGCCAGGCACTACTCTTACCAAAAACCAATTGCTCTAACTTGCCCAAAGTATTTTTCCATAATTGAAAGACATCTGAAAAGGGAAGAAAACAGCGAGTTGTTTTAGGGAAACATACTGAATTTTTCGGTTGACAGTGATTAGAGGGCACTTTTGGTGGCTTGTCATCTTGATCAATCTGGCTTAGCCTCCAGGGTTATCAACCCTAGAGCCAGAAACACGTATTTGCCAGGCCAAACCTGCTGCCCTCACCTTGACCCCAGCAAAATCTGGTGACCTCCCCTAAACCATGGAAAGCTACGTGCGAACTCTTGCCAATCCTACCTGCCAGGAAAGAGCCATGCGATTTAAAGATGAAAGAGATCGTGGTCATCATTTCACACTTTACAAATGTCTTCACTTTACAAGTAAAGAAACAGAGATCCAAGGGCACAGAACTAATGCCATCTCTCCTGGAAGTCAGGTAGGAAGAGCCCTCATGCCAACCAAAATGCAGTCATTCCCATTTTCCCTCTTTGGGAAAAAGGATGACGGGAGAATGGAGATTCCCCTTGTCACCCAGCCTTCTGTGGGTTTCCAAATCATCCATCAATCCATTCAGCAGTTTGTCGTTGCAATATTTGAGCCCTGTTGAGGGCCCAAGAAACTTGTAGACGAGAGGGAATGAATGGGGCTAATTGACGTCCAAAGAGTGAGAGTCACTTCCCAAGAGACAGAGGACGTCAGGTAGGAAACGTGCATTCGTGGAGTCACTGTCTCCCTGCATGGAGCCCAGAGCTGAAGGGCAGAGGGAAGGCACCTGCCAAAGCAAAGAGGGCAGGTCAGGCTTCAGGTTCAAGGTTTCCTTTATGCAGGTTGCAGGCAAGGAGGAGCTCACCGAAAAAGAGGGGAGGGGATAGATGCTCCATCTACATCTAAAAGGTGAACACCCCCGGTTGCTTCTCAGTAGCCTGGCGACACCCAGAGTAGGTCTGGGCAGTCCCAGACAGGCAGGGCAGGACTGGGAGGTGAGACTGGCATGGCTTCAAGTGCCAGAGTTGTGGGCAGCCCAAGAGGGGGAGTTTCTTCCGGCTGCCGCGGGTCCCCACCCTGCAGCTGCTCTCCCCTCCACTCCTACCCTTTTCCTGGTTTGGGTTGAAACCTTAGCAACTAGCTCCAACAGATACCAACACCTGCCACTCAGCGAGCTGGCGCACAGTCAAGAGCCCAGGAGCACAATCTACCATTCTGACACAGCACCTTTTGTCGCAGCCAAGATGTTTGAGAGGGAGAGAGGGAGGACACAGCCCAGTGAACTGGCTCCTGGCGACGTGGCTGCCTCCTAAGCTCACATTTGCATTCGCTTCCTTGGGCCCCAGCCCCGCCGAGCAGTGGAGCACGCAGAAACAGGTGGCAAGCATGGCGCTAGCAGATGCACCGGCGCTCACAGCAGAGGCGACATCACTTGCCTTGCAGGTTTCCTGGCACCTTCTGGCTCTTCCGGAGCCAGCGCCTCCCTGGAGCTTGCTCCCCGGTGCTAGATCCAGCCCTTCCACATAACCAACCAGGCTCTGTCACTCATCCCACAAGGTCTAGGGCCATGCGTTTTCTAGGTCACGGAAGCTTCTGCCTACCCTCCCTGTCCACAGCTCCTGCCGGGCCACAAAGCCACAAAGTAAAGGGAGAAGCCCACCTAGGAGAGGACTTGCGGAGGAAAGTCATCACCCCCCAGCAGCGGCAAAGAAGGATTCTGGGCCTCTGAAAACCAGGTCTCCGTAACTAACCTCTTCCTCGCCCACCCTGGACAGGCCAACAGTGGCCCGTTTGGACACAGCTCCCTCCACATTCACACAGGTCTGATTGGTTAAGAAAAGAAAAAAAACTGGGGGAGAGGGGTGCTGAAATGGCTACTGAATGTTCAGTTTTAAATCACTAAAACTTTCTGTGTATGAAATAGAGTGCCTGACCTCAAGACACCTACATTCTAATAGGGAAAATAAGGCAGGCAGCTATAGGTAATACATACCCGTAACGGGTCCGTGCAGCTCCATGACACTGGGGATATAAGAAATGCCTCTTTACTTTTTTAGTCAAATTGAATCTAATGAGATCCTACTTTCCAAAGGTGATGCAAAGTCTAGTGTCCATGATTTTGGGGGGTTCTTTCCCCTTCCCATAAACATAAGAACCCATGTGGCTTACATGATCCAAAAGAAAAGAAGAGGACTGCTTTGCTCCTAGTCCAGAATGTGTACTGCACGTGCTCAGTTGTGTTCCCTCCGTGCCAAGTTCAGCAAGAGTCCATTAATGACCAGTACTCGGGCAGCTCAGCAGCCCTTGCCTTTGGATGTCTTTCCAACCCTGAGATGTTGGATTCAAGGGAGCTCAGCTCTAGTCTCTCTATGTAAACCCATGCCTACAGCTTCTTTTTGAGCCAGACTTGCTTTTGTGGGTGCTTCCCCTCTGCACACTCAACTTCTTCTCTTCTCCAAGTCCTCCACTGAGTCCCCTGGGGTAGAGCCCTCAGCTCATAGAGCACCTCCTGGCACACTATGTCTCACAAACTTATCATATTTCCTTCGTAGTACCGACCACGCTCTGAAACAATCGGATTTATGGACTATGTGTTGGTTTGCTACGTTCTTCAGAACATAAAGTCTATGAGAGCCAGATCCTCACCGATTCTATTTGCTGATACATATCCAATGCCTAGAAAAGTGCTTGGCACGAGTTGGGGAAAGTATCCGTTGAATGAGTAACTTGATATGCCAAATCTCCAACCTCCTCCTTTTCTTATACTATTAAACATTCTTTCCCCAACAAACCCCATTCCCACTGGACCTAGATCTTCAAAAACAGCCTATCTCAGGGATGGAAAGTGGGACTATGTCCTTGGTTCTTTCAAGCCGAGTCCATAGCAGAAGAAAACTCAAGTTAATTTTAAATTTCTTATTATACACTTATATATAGATATATCTATAATGTCAATAATGTTATTTTTAGGGAATGCAGTTGATTAGGGAACGAGCTGGACCAGATCACAGAGCTGGTCTGAATTTTGATAATTTTTAGACTTGGCTTAAGGTTGCTTTCACTTCTGTTTGCTATCCAACTAGCACGTGAGCAGTGAAAAGAATAAACAAAAAAAAGCCAGACGTGGATGAGTAAACCACTCCTTGTTGCCTTCCTAATTCCTTACAGTGAAGCCCCCAGAATTCAGTGGCTTTAGCAGGTCAAGTAGAATAAAGAAGGACCAAGACAGAAGAGCCCAGAATCTCAGTTCATTGACGTTCATAGGAACTTCCTGTACCACATGGGGAGACGCCTATTGCACGGAGGTACATACTTCTGCAATCTATTTATAACTACACCGATGGCCAGCTTTGGGGGCCAAGTCCTGGCCCCAGTCCATGATAGGGATTAAAGTAGAGAACAGCCTGGTATCATAAAAAAAAAATTAAAATAAATGATTAGGCTATTTGAGTCTTGCTCTGTGGCTTACATGAGGAGAGCCATGTGCTACAGAAGACAGGAGGAAGAAGATGCTTTCAAACATATGCAGAGTTTTGTTTAAAGACTTGGAGGAGAGTAGACATTGAGTGTGCAGAGGGGAAGAACCCACAAAAGCAAGTCTGGCGCAAAAGGAAGCTGTAGGCATGGGTTTACACAGGGAGACTAGAGCCATCTGGTGGAGAATTTTGAAAGCAACCAAGAATAATGAGAATCAGTGAAAAATCTGCTTGTGAAATCAACTCCCAGAGTGGTGACTGGAAGATGCTCTTTATTTTTACATATGATGAAATTGAGATTCAACCAACTGAAGTGACTTGCCTTAAGCTGAAAGAGCGACATTAATAATAATGTCTTTATTAAATTGGTTACCCTCAGATATGATTTCAATCCAGTATGAACCTCAAAGGGGAGAAACTGATTTTGAAGAGCCTCATTTATCAGGGAATTTAGGCTCCACTTTGAAACTTTCAACTCTTGCCTCTCCCTGAACCCGGGAATCTATAAAGGCTCAATCATGACCTTTTACTCAGTCTTGATTCTCTTTCTGCTTGATGTCCAACAGCACACAGCTGGGTTCCCAGCTCTTTGTCCCATATGTCTGTTTGGTTAAGAAACAAACTGCTCCTATCGTTCAGATTGCATTCTAACCACCTCCTTATCACTGGTGGCAATAACAAGATTTCAAATAAACTTCTCTTCGGTCAAACATTAGATAAGACTTCCCTGCCTCAACTGCCCCAAAATGACAAATATTTACCTTGTTCTAATGGGCCTAAAACTTGCAGAATGGATTCACTACAGACAAGCGTTTGTACACATGTGAGCTGAGGGCTTGTTCTTAACACAAGCAGAGCATACTGGCTATTATGCAGACAGAAATAAACACCATGGCTTATTTCAGTAAAGATACCCTCCCTGAGGCCCAAAATCAAAAGCAGATACAAGTGACCAAAAGAAAAACAGACAAAAAAGAAACAAAAACATCCAGCATTCTTAGCTGGCACCCGTGAAATCCACTCGGACTCATCTAAGCAGAAAAGGAACTTGCTCAAGGATGACAGCTCACACAATTGCTGGGAGAGCTAGAAAGCCAGTCACAGCAGCTACGGGGGCAAGAACAACACCCAAATACATTGTGGGGGTTTCCAGTGAACTACTCCAGCTCCCACTGCTCAGTCCCTAAGCCCCTTGAGACACTAAAGAGCTTTCCTCCAGGAACTAGCCGTCTGTCCCCATGCTAGCCAGAGGATCAGTTCCACCACGTAGCAGAAACTACTGTGCATTCACCAAAACCCATGACTAGATCACACTTCCCAGCCTCTCCTACTGTTGGGTGTGGCGTGTGTCTGAGTTCTGGCCAACAGAACGTAGGTGGAAGAGGAATGTACCATTTCCAGGAAGAGCCGGTAACAACCTGGAACAAGTCGTCTTTTCTTGCTTCATCCACTGTCTGAATGGAGAGGCCTCTGAGGACCTAGAGGAGGGCAGAACAAGAAGATGAAAAAAGCCAAGCCCTTGAGCAACTACGTGGAAGGCTGCATTACCAGAAACTCTCACATTAGACTCTGAAATGAATGACAAATAAATGCACATTGTGCTTAGGGTGGAGAAGGTGAGATTGATCTGCTACAGCAACTACTATTACTCACCCTAAGGATACTATTCACAGTGTTTACTTCCAAATTAAGCCTTACACGGGCCCACCTGATTGGAAGAATCTAGATTGTATGCTGCACCCTAGCTGCAAGGGAGCCGGGGGATGCACGGTTTCTGACATCATTCTTGTGAAAGCAAGATTCTGAACGTGGACAGTTACCAAGGTGTAGAGAGAATACTTGGAACAGCACCAAATGAAGCATGATCCTTCCAGAAAGGAACAAACAGTTCACAGAAAACAGCCCAAATAACCAGTAATCATATGAAAGGATAGCCAATATCACTAGTAATCACGGAAATGCAAAATTATACCCCAAGAAGTATATCATTTTATAACCATTAGGTTACACAATTTTTAAAAGCTTATAAATTTGGTAACAATATGGAGAAATGGGCCCTCTCATATCATGTTGCTCACAGTGCAAATTATTGCAACCGTTTGGAGAGCAAAACTGGACACTATATAATAAAGTTGAAGCTGTGCCTTGAGATGCAACCCAATAAGTCTGCTTCTAGACATGTATCTTAGCAGTGGGAGTGTCTCACAGCAATGGTTAAATGCTCACAAGTGACACAGATTGCTTTTACTCACAGCCCACTGACTAGAACTAGTCATAAGGCCCTGCCTTACTGTAAGGCTACAAGGAAGGATAATCCTCCCACCTATTCAGAAGGGAGAAGAAAATTGGATATCACTTAGTACTAGATATCTCTACTGTACTTTTTTAAAGAACTTCAATGTGAAGGCTTTCTTGCATGAATTGGCAAAGAAAGTCTCATTGTAAGATCTTCTCACAATGCAGAGACTTGTTACCATCAAAGAGTTGCAAAAACTTTTTACTGAGACAGAATCCATAGTTAATGAAAAGGAAATTTTTGTATAGCTAAATTTGGAAAGGTAAAAAGTCAATTCCAATGATGAGGTCAGAGTGATTCATCCCTTCCCCCAACTTACAGACTCAGATAGTCTGTGATGACATCCTGCCATCTGCTGTCTCTGAGAGTCCTGGTATCAAATGTGAAACCACTTCTCAAGAACTCTTGGTCAATAGTAACAGCTTCTTGTTTGTTTCGTCCACCCCAGAAGGCATCTTGAATTCCACACGTTGGAAAGCAGCGAACAGTTAAGTGGTAATTAGGCCTATTATGGGTATAGATACAATTATCCAAATAGTCTAAATTCAGACAAGTCTGCATTGTTGAATCCCACAATCTCCCGGATAATTCAAGCAAAGAAACAAACAAAACATTTACTGCCTTGCACCTCCATAACAATTCAAATGAAGGTGATATTTTCATGGTGGGTTCTCACACCAGCACCTAGCTTAACACCTGGCACATAGCCACCTGATAAATGTTTGTTCAGTAAATGGACCAAGACATCCATCAATCTGGGTAATCATATGCATACTATTGCTATCTGCTCTTCAAACTAAATTTCAGGATAAACACGCAACCGTAAAGTCACTACCAGAGCTAGATGGTTGTGTATGTACCAGGAATTTTTGTCCAATTGCCAATGGGAGGCGGAGGGGGAAGATGGGAAGCATCCCAGCTGGCATGACTCTACACATCCCACTGCCAAGGAAGCACAGAGGCGGAAACGGATCTTTGAGCCAACTCCAGTGAATTCAGAAGCCAGGACGTCTCATCTCATCTCTCCTCATGGATGACTGAGGCGTAGCATTCATTCTATGTCCCTGCTTTGCCATCTTTGACAAGGAGGCAGAGGAGACTGAAGTTCTGATCAGTTTCTCAGACATGCAGAGAGAGATTATCTTGCTGGCTAATGCTGGGATTCCACCAATTTTCTTGCTTGATTTAGAAACTGACCCATGCAGAAGAGAGATCACAAACTTTTCCAGGTAAAGCATATACACATTCCCAGGTCTAAGGCAAAATTCATCTTGATTCTTGGAGGAAGCAATCCTTGAAAATAATTTTTTTGGATAGCTAAAACTCCCCAAATTGATCTACAGATTTGATTCAATCCCTATAAAACTCCAACTGCTTTTTTTTTTTTTTTTTTTTTGCTGAAATGGACAAGCTGATTCTAAAATTCATATGGAATTGCTAAGGACCTAGAATAGCCAAAATAATCTTGAAAAAGAAGAACAAAATAGGAGAACACACACTTCCTAGTTTCAAAACTTACATCACCATCAAATTGGTATTAACTGATCAACACATAAGTGCACATATAAGAATAACATCTACTGGACGTCGGGCAGGGGGGAGGGGGAAAGGGGGAGGAGGGGATGGGTATATGCATACACAAAGAGTGCAATGTGCACCATCCGAGGGATGGACACATTTGAAACTCGGACTTGGGGGGGAGGAGGGGCAAGGGCAACATACATAACCTAAACATCTGTACCCCCATAATATGCTGAAATAAAAAAAAAATAAATAAATAAAAAAAAAGAAAATTAAATAAAACCAGCCACGGTGATGTGCACCTGTGGTCTAAGCTACTCAGTAGGCTGAGGCAAGAGGATTGCTTGAGACCAGGAGTTTGAGGCTTCAATAGGCTATGATGACACATGCGAATAGCTACTGCACTTCAGCCTAGGCAACATAGCAAGACCCTATCTCTATTTAAAAAGAAGAAAGAAAGGAAATTAAACAGCATTCCATGTTAGACAGAAATGATGGGCACAAGGGCAGGGTTAGCAATTTATATTGGGTGGTCAGGGAAGATCTTACGAAGGACACACACTTGGGGTGAGAGTTGCATAACAAGAAGCAGCAAGCCCAGTAAAGATCAAGGGAAGCATGTTCCTAAGCAGAATAAGGAATCCTCAGGGCAGCTATAAGCTCCACCTACAAGATAAACAGAAATAAACACTAGTACACGGAGCGGGGTCACAAGAGGAAGAAAGAAGGTAGAAGGACTTGTCCAGGGATTTTATTGTCAATGGAATAACCATAACGAAAGTTTAAAGAATGCTATTTAAACTTGGGAGGCCTATGATACGATTTACATTTTTCATGATCATTGTGTCTGGGGTTTAAAGATGGAAGTGAGAGTAAGAGAAGCAGCAAAGCTTTACTCTAATTTAGGTGGTATCTGGATTACTCTAAGAGAGAGATGATGGTGGCTCAGATCTAGAATAGTGGTAGTGGATTGAGATACTAAAGAAAAAAGGGTCGATTCTGAGGTTATGTTGAGAGGACCTGCCAGTAGAGTGAATGGAAGGAGATGGCAGGGAGAAAAGAGGATTAATGTTGAGTCCTAGGGGTTTTTTTTTCATTTATTTTTTGTTTGTTTGTTTGTTTTATTTCAGCATATTATGGGGGTACAGATGTTTAGGTTACGTATGTTGCCCTTGCCCCCCACCAAGTCCGAGTTTCAAGTGTGTCCATCCCTCGGATGGTGCACATTGCACTCTTTGTGTATGCATATACTCGTCCCCTCCTCCCCCCTTCCCCCTACCCCCTGCCTGACATCCAATAGATGTTATTCTTATATGTGCACTTATGTGTTGATCAGTTAATACCAATTTGATGGTGAGTGCATGTGGTGCTTATTTTTCCATTCTTGGGATACTTCACTTAGTAGAATGCGTTCCAGCTCTATCCAGGAGTATAAAAGAGGTACTATATCACCATTGTTTCTTAAAGCTGAATAGTACTCCATGGTATACATATACCACATTTTATTAATCCACTCATGTATTGATGGACACTTGGGTTGTTTCCACTTTTGTAATTGTGAATTGTGCTGCTATAAACATTCGGGTGCAGGTGTCTTTTTCATAGAGCGACTTTTGTTCTTTTGGGTAGATTCCCAGTAATGGGATTGCTGGATCAAATGGAAGCTCTACTTGTATCTCTTTAAGGTAT
>CAUYRB010015766.1:0-56181 GCA_963574695.1 Propithecus perrieri | reverse complement strand
GATTTTTGTGAGAGGTGAGAGGTGGGGGTCTAGTTTCAGTCTTCTGCATGTAGCTATCCAGTTTTCCCAGCACCATTTATTGAAAAGAGATTCTTTTCCCCAGTGTATGTTTTTGTCAGCTTTGTCAAAGATTAGATTACCGTATGCAGATGGTTTCATCTCTGGATTCTCAGTCCTGTTCCAGAGGTCTATGTCTCTATTTTTGTGCCAGTACCAAGCTGTTTTAATCACTACAGCCTGGTAGTACAGCTTAAAGTCAGGTAAACTGATACTCCCAGTTTGTTCTTTTTACTTAAGATTGCTTTGGCTATACGAGGTCTTTTCTGGTTCCATACAAAGCGTAGAATTATTTCTAGGTATTTTATTTTCTTTGTAGCTACTATTATTGGTAGAGTCCTTGATTTGACTCTCAGCTTGATTGTTATTGGTATATAGAAATGCTACTGATTTGTGTACATTGATTTTGTAACCTGAGAATTTGCTGACTTTATTTATCAATTCCAGGAGTATTTTGGTGGAGTCTTTAGGACTTTCTAGATATAAGGTCATATCATCAGTAAAGAGGGATAGTTTGACCTCCTCTTTACTAATTTGGATGCCCTTTATTTCTTTCTCTTGCCTGATTGCTCTGCGTAGGACCTTCAATACTATGTTGAATAGAAGTGGTGACAGTGGGTACTCTTGCCTTGTTCCAGTTCTAAGGGGGAATGCTTTCAACCTTTCCCCATTCAGTATGATGTTGGCTGTGGGTTTGTCATATATCCTTTTATAATTTTGAAATATGTTCCTTTTATGCCTGCTTTGTTGAGGGTTTTTATCATGAAAGGGTGATGGATTTTATCAAGTGCTTTGTCTGCCTCTATTGAGACGGTCTTCATTTTTGTTTCTGTTTATGTGGTAAATCATGTTTGTTGATTTGCATATGTTAAACCACCTTGCATCTGTAGGATGAAACCCACTTGATCATAGTGGATTATCTTTTCGATGTGCTGTTGAATTCAGTTTGCTAGTATTTTGGGGGGGGTATTTTTGTATCTGTGTTCATGAGGGATATGGGTCTGTAGTTTTTGTTTTTTGTGGTTTGTTTTTTTTTTGGTACCCTTTCCTCGTTTTGGTGTCAGGGCAATACTGGCTTCATAGGTGTTAGGGAAGATTCCCTCCTTCCCATTGTTGTGGAGTATTTTCCACAGGATAGGTACCAGTTCTTCTTTGTATGTCTGGTAGAATTTGGCTGTGACGCCATCTGGTCCAGGACTTTTTTTGGTTGGGAGATATTTTATTACTGCTTCAATTTCACTGCTCATTATTGGTCTGCTCAGGGTTTCTATTTCATCCTGATTCAGACTTGGAAAATTGTGTGTTTCTAATGATTTATCCATTTCCTCTAGGTTTTCTAGTTTGTTTGCGTAGAGGTTTTTCTAGTATTCATGGATAATATTTTGTATTTCTGTGGTATCAGTTGTGAGGTCTCCTTTTTCAATTCTGATTAAGCCTCTTTGAGTCCTTTATCTTCTATTTCTAGTTAGTCTGGCTAGTGGTATACTGATTTTATCTTTTCAAAGAACCAAGTTTTTGTTTCATTGCTCCTTTGTATTTTTTTTCTTTTTTGGTTTCCATTTAGTTTAGTTTTGCTCTGAGCTTTTTTATTTCTTCTGCTTTGGCGTTTGGTTTATTCTTTTTCTAGTTCCTTAAGATATCACATCATATTGATAATTTGGTTTCTTTTCATCTTTTTGATGTAGGCATTTAAGGCTATGAACTTTCCCTTAGGACTGCTTTTTCTGTATCCCATACATTTTGAAAGTTTGTGTCCCCTTTGTTATTCGGTTCAAGGAATCTTTTGATTTCCATCTTAATTTCATCATTGACCCAAGAATTATTCAGCATTACATTGTTTAATTTCCATGACTTTGTGTATATTTGAGTGTTTCTCTTGGAAATTGTTTCTAGTTTTATTCTGTGGTCTGAGAAGATACATGGTATGATTTTGAATTTTCTGAATTTGCTGAGAGTTGTTTTGTGGTCTATGATATAATCAGTCTTGGAGAATGTCCTATATGCTTATGAGAAAAATGTGCATTCAGTAGTTTTGGGGTAGAATGATCTGTAAATGTCTGTTAGATCCATTTGTTCTAGAGTTCTGCTTATGTCCAATGTTTCTTTTTTCATTTTCTGCTTTGATGATCTGTCCAATTCTGTCACTGGAGTGTTGAAGTCCCTGACTATTAAGATTCTACTGTTTATCTCTTTGCTTAGATCTAGAAGAATATGCTTTATGAAACTGGCAGGTCCTACATTAGGTACATATATGTTTAGGATTATTATGTCTTCTTGTTGAATTGCTCCCTTTACCATTATATAATGATCATCTTTTTTTTTAATACCACTGTTGAAGTCTATTTTATCTGATGTGACAATGGCTATACCTGCTCCCTTTTGGTTTCCATTTACATGGAATACTTTTTTTCTTTCCATTACCTTGAGTCTGTGTGAGTCTGTAGGCTTTAGATGTGTTTCCTGGAAACAGTAAATACTTGGGTTATGTTTTTTCATCCATCTAGCCAGTCTGTGTCTTTTAAGTGGGACATTCAGTCAGTTCATGTTGAGTGTTAGTATTGGTATGTTGGATACTGTTCTGTTCACTATGGTGGATGATACCTTATTGTTTTGTTTTCCCTTTTGTGCTATTGTTTTATAAGAGCTGTGAGCTATAACTTTCAGGTATTTTTATACTGATTGGTATTTATTGTGCTGTTGCAGCATATATAATGCACATTTGAGCATTTCCTGCAGGGCATGTCTAGTAGTGACAAATTCTCTTAGTGTTTGCTTGTCTGGGAAAGAATTTATTTCTCCTTCATTTGTGAAACTTAGTTTAGCAAGAGGCAAAATTCTTGACTGATGGTTATTCTGTTTAAGGAGAGTAAAGATAGGACCCCATCCCTTTCTGGCTTGTAAAGTTTCACTTGAGAAGTCTATTGTCGTCTGATGGGTTTTCCGCTCTAAGATACTTGATGTTTTTGCCTCATGGCTTGTTGACTTTGGCCAGTCTGATGACTATGTCCCTTGGTGATTCCTTTTTTGCAGTGAATCTCCCAGGTGTGTGTTGAGCTTCTTGTATCTGAATATCTAAGTCACTAAAAAGATTAGGGAAGTTTTGCTCAATTATCCCCTCAAGTAAGTTTTTCAGCCCTTGTGTGTTTTCTTCTTCACTATCAGGGATGCCTCTGATTCTTATGTTTGGCCATTTTACATAATACCCTATTTCTCATAGACTTTATCCCTTCCTCTTTATTCTTTGTTCTTAACTCTTTTGAATTAATCTAGTCAGTCAAAAGTAGTCTTCAAGCTCTGAATTTCTCTCTTCTGCTTGGTCTAGTCTAAGAACTTTCCACTGTGTTTTGTACTCCTTTAAATGAATTTTTCATTTTCATAGGTTCTGTTGTTTTTTTTTTTTTTACATATCTATTTCATAAATTTTTCATTCATTTTTCTGAATTATTTCTCTGGTTTGAGTTGGTTTTCCATTTTCCATTGGATTTCATTGAGTTTCCTTACAATCCATATTTGGAATATTTTATCTGTCATTTCAGTATTTTCATTTTGGTTGGGATCCATTGCTCGAGAGCCGGTGTGCTCCTCTGGAAGTGTCCTTTCCCTCTGATTCTTCATACTTCTGGAGTTCGTGTACTGATTTCTTCTCATCTGGAGCAGCTGTCACTTGTTGATTTTAGATTTTCTTTTGTTTAGATGGGGCCATTTTTCCCCTACCTCACTCTTAAGGGTGTGGCTATAGCATATGTTGGGTAAGGACCTTTGGCTTTGCTTCTGGATACTTTGATGGGGGTCTAGGTTCTGGATGGATGCAGTGATTTTCTGAACTGCTAGTTATTTGTAGGATGTAGTGGTGATATACTATGTGTGTGAGCATATTCCCTATCTCTTATTGACAAGGGAAGATGGAGGTCTTTGAAATCCTTTCTCTCTCTGCAGCCCTGTGGTCATCTTAACAGTGAATTATACTGGGCTGCCCAGTTTAATCTCTGAGACAGTAGGTGGTGCTTGTGGGTAAGAGTCAGCCACACCCTATATGATTGAGTCAGTAAATGCTATACTGGGCTGTAGAAGTTGTCCTCCTTGCCAGTAGGTGGCACTTGCAGGAAAGAGCTAGCTGCAGTGTTGTTTTTTGGGACCTGTGATTGGCTCTAGCCCCTCAGGAGAAGCACTCAAATGCCTCTGCTTGTGGGCGGGGCCCTGGAGCTCCCAGGAGACTCCTCATTCTCCACTGCCAGAAGTTGGTGGAGGCAAGGCTAGATGGGGCAAGCCTGCCTTTGGACTTCACAAAGGTGGGCACAAGAGCTGTTTCCACAGAGGTTGAGGGTCATTTCCCAGACTGCTGGAGAAAGCCACGAGGGAGGGGCTAAAATGGCCCCCCCAAGCCAGAAAGTCTGCTTGTGGGGAAGGGGCAATTTGGAATTCACAGACTGGCTATGGGGAGTTGGTTTGCTCTTCTCCCTCCTTACCTGCCCCAAGGTCTCCTTCCCGTGTCTGGCTGCAAGCAGCAGCCAAACTAGCTGAGCTCCCCAGGAATGTCATCATGGCTGGGGGCTTCCCTGTCCAAGATACTGCCCTGGACTATAAGTGTGGCTTTCCTGTAGGGGGAGGGGTTCTTCACAAGTGCACTGGGGGTTGGACCCACACTACGTTATTCTCTCAATTCTGCCCATGTGGGCTCCCTCACCTCCTGAAACTAGTTCACAAATCTCCTTTCTGTGTCCTGGAGCAACATGATCAAATCCTGGGGGTATGGGATCTGGCCTGTGGGCCTTTAAAAAGAAAGATGTGAGCCCCACTTTCTGTGGAAGCCACAATGTAGTGGACATGCCAACAAAGTTGAAGCAGCTGCTCCTGAGAGCCCTGGCTCAATCATCCCTTGGGGCACCCATGCCACTTGGCAAGAGTTGGGAAATGTTTGTGTGGGGACCAGTGACACAAAAACAGAAGGACTAAAGCTCCCTAGGGAGGACAAAGGCATGCAATGGGTGGAGAAATAGTATGGGGCCCACTCTCTTGGCTTGGGTCTATGGTGATGGGGAGTGACCCCAAGGGGGCTGAAAGCCTGTGCTTTGTTTTCAACAAGCTCCCAGTTCACTGCTGGCAGCAGCTTGTGAGCTCATGAGGGTTGAGAAACTCTCCAGCAGCTTGAGAGCCTGCTGACTTCCAGATGTGTAAGGGAAGGAGAAACAAAATCCCCACCTACCCTTTCTACCAGGCTGCAAGCCTATTGGGGGTTGATCTCTACCAAAATCTTACTCATTCTCATTCTGCTCTGCAACTTCTCCTGTGGAATCTCCAGTAGTTTCTCGCACTTTTACCTCTGAATTATACCTGAGCTATGTTTTTTTCATCTGAAATTTTTTCATCTTTCTGAGACAATCTGGTGACTGATGTCTCTATTCAGCCATTTTTCCTCAAGACTCCCAAGTAGCTATTAACCAGAAATACTGATAGCAATAGTTAGAAGTACAAATTAAATATTTTTAAAGTGCTAACAATAAAAGCTTTCTTCTGCTTGCACTTATGTTCTTATTTGATAATTAGTAGTAGAAAAGGAGGGGAAATTAGAAACATGATGCATAGCTCTAAATACAGACAGGAGGGAAATGGAAAGAACTGAGCCAGGTCTGGTAACACATGAAATGTATGTAACTCTCATTCCTGAATGGTTTAATTAACTGGGTGTCACAGTGGAGGTTGTGTATAAATAAAGGCACTTTCTTCTAAAGCACCTCTGTAAAAACATGACAAGGATGTGGATTCATCCCTTTTTAGTTATGGGACCATAGCTTGTACTTTTTGTTTCTAACAAAGTTTTTTGGAAATTATGTGTTAGATAATTGCTAGTATATTATTTATTGTTCAACCATATTCAGTATTGAAAGTTCTAAGATAATAAGCTTAAGCGTGGATTAAACTCTGACTAAAGCTTTGTCAGTTGAGCAGTTCATGCTTGAATTTCTGAGTAAAGTGTTGTCCAGATACCATGATTTCTTTTTCTGTGACTTTGGATTAATCTGAGGATTTAGATGATACTTGCTTAATAATACATGTGAAATGTCTGAGTCATACAAAGTCCATTTAAAACTGTTAATATTATTGCACTTAAAGGTTAGAAAAAATAAAAATTAGGGTGTTTGGCAAAACCAAAGTTTTGTGGAAAATAAAATCCACGAGAGACTTCTATTTTAATAAGTGTTTAATAAACCCATTTGTTATAACTTACAAAACTCTTAATTCTTACTTTGACAAAACAAACAATATAGACAATTACATGATTGTGAGAATACATATTGAAAGCTGTTATTTCTGTTTGATGCAATTATGGAGGGTGGTTATTTTATGTTCTAGTATTTTCTATCCCTATGAAGGAGAAAATTATTATAGGAAAGTGGAGGGTAGAAAGAATAAGACTTGATTTAATCATGCCTTTTAGGAAATTTTCTAACTACAAATGTTCCAAAAGGCTTTTCAGATAGTCTGTAATCACGACAACCCAGTATCCCCATTAGGTGACTAGGGGAAGTAGGTAGGGCATTCGTTGTTTTCTCAAATGTAAACCTAAAGAGGTATTATGTACGGCCCCCAAGACAGGGTGGGAACAGAACTGGAACCTGTAACATGTCCATTCAAGGCCCAAAACTCATGAAATTCATTGTTCACAGAAACATAACGCAAAAAACTGACATTTCCTTTGCCATTGTTTCCTTCTTTAATGCTCCCTAGTGCCCCATATTCTTCCAGGAAATGGCTCCCCACTCCTTCCTCTCAATGAACATCAAAAGGCTTAGAAGCTATTTGTACAGGCACCATATGTTCAAATCAAATCTTGTTTCAAGTTCGAAGTGGGAATTCTGGGGGATATGGCAGGGCTCCTCCAGGATATGAAGGTGAAGGCTATTACATTCATTTTCCACATCCAGCAAATCTAATGTAGCCTATCTCCAATAAGAGATTTGTCTCTTAAATTTAACTCTATATTTCCAGAGTGGAGTTCATTATCTTCATGGTTTTTCAAATGCCTTCACACTGCAAGCTGGGACAATGAATTCTCAATACAAAATAACTGGGGAAGGTGGGTGGTAGAAATTACTAGTTATAAATGAAAAGCACTTATTTAAGAGGTCTTACTTCAAATAGCGTTGCTCTCTGGCCTGGAGCCTGGAGTTCTAGCTTCATTCCTTACCTTAGCATTTGCTCTTACTCAAATCTCATTTTCCGTAAGTTAGTAGTAAAAGCAAACTTGGCCATAAAAAGCTCAGTGCTATTAGTGGCTTACAAGTAGAGAACATGTATCTTCTTGTCATATATATATATATAACTATGATTCCATTTACCTATTTGGGGTGGGAGGAGAAGAATGGGAAAGAAGGATACTAATAAACCTATAGCATTACTTATTCTACCTTGTTTGAGAAGCTTTTATTTTTCTTTAGGTGAAAAGTATTTAATCTCCTATTTCTTCTTACTCACCTATAACTCAGCAATACAGTAGGACAGGGGGAGAAAGTATGACTGAAAATGTCATATGTGTATTCCTGATAATTCTTTGTGTGGGATCCATTTGAACCAATATTTAAGGGGTTTCTTTGGTCACAAGAAAGTTTGAGCTTAATAAGGAAAGCAAATCTGGCTTAAGAAATATCAATACTTTCAGTTAACATAAATTTAATAAAACACTAGTTCAAAGGCATCATTAATACATACTACACAAAAACTAGCCAATCTCAATTTTTCAGGTGTGCAAAAAACACTTATGAACATGCTACAGTAAATAAAACATGCATCCAAGAGAGATGAAAACAAAATGATTGTTAAAAATGAGGCCATGCAGCTTAATACCTGAGTTAAGAAAGGAATCTTTAAAATGAAGGGTCCAGCGGAATTTATTTCAGATAGGGTATAATCAATAGCTTCTGTCTAGAAAAGGAAATGCATGCCAAAAGTCTGAGTATCCTTAAATCTAAGTATAAAAACAATCTCATTGGGGAACTTCCCTAGAACAAAAATGAGACCAGGAACCTGGCAGTCAGGCCCAAATTATGAGAGGAGAATTTGCTGCTAGGTCACGTAGGGAGTCATCTATGAACTATAAGTATGTAAAATCATGTTAAGACTGTAGACACTGCTGTGGATTCCTGGACCACACTTCTTAGAGGCCATGAGTCCCAGGGAGCAACAAGAACAGCACATGTCTTGATCTTGGCTGCCTGAAAAAGGGTCCTATAGAAGCTTATCCCTATTCTCCATTCCTGAAGATACGCAAACAGCCCTATGGGAAATATCTAGATTGTTGTCTTTGGATGGTGACATTTCCTCTTTAGTTTTATGATTAATTTTTTACTTCCGGAAAAGTGAAAATATTGCCTTTTTACATTAATAAGAAATCGTGAAATACATGTATATTTTGAAAAAGATGTAATTTGCTACCAATATGTAAAGAAAAGGGAAAAAGAGTTTAACCCTAGAAATGTTTGAAATGTAAATTGAAGAAAGCTTTCTAGTTGTAACTGTGACAAAACAGGCTTAGGCGTAGTTCAGACATGTTAAGATATCTTAAGAAATGGGGTTTAAAAACATACTTTTTATTTGGTCTTCTATCTAATGTTACCTTGGGTTCCATGATTGACTGCCTCTTGCTACAGCTATGCTACTTAATGGAAGCTCCACACGTCGAGTACGTCTGATCAAAACTTCTAAATACTTAAGGTTTTCTCTTATTTTGAATGTTATCTTTTTCTTTCAAAAAATATTCAAGGGCATCATGAGTGCCCCCAAATCCTTTCAGCATTTCATGAGAACAAAGGAAAACTTACTACGAGATAATGCTACAAACTCAGATTGTAGTGTTGAAGAAAAAGCCTACCATGACCTACAGTATGTCTTGTTCCTTGTCTTTTCTCACGCAGTCACTTTCTCCCCCTGTGCTCATCCTGGAAAACATCTTAACATAGACAGCTTTAAAGTTTAACAGAAGTAAATGACAAAACAGGCACTTGTAAGAGATACATACATATCCCAAACCTTTGAAATCCAAACTTTTAAATGCTTTGCCCATCCCGCATGAACTAAGGGATAAGGATGCATTCTATCTGAAGAGTTTAAGACCATGTCTCTGACCCTCATATCTTAATGAGATGTGCCTCTTCCATGCCTATGGGAACCCTGTCTCTGACATGACCTTAGCTGTGTATGCTTCCCTCCATTTCTTTGACATTTAGGATTCCACACAGATCTCTGTAAACTTCATTCAAAGCAAGAGGAAAATCTTCCTACTTATCTATCCATCTTATGCCTGCCTTCTCTTTCCTTGTTTTCCATTGACATGCCCATACATTGAACACCCCCACTAGGTCAAGCACTGTGCTAGGTGTCTGTACCAGGCACTCTGTTTTCCATGGTATCCTCTCATGTAGCCATCTTCCCTCAGGAGTATTGACTTTGGTTTCCATGTCCTCATCAAGACTTTCTCTTCGTCATCAAGCTACAGATAAGGTGAGACAGAGTGAACATGGACTCTGTCAGAGAGACTTATGAGTTTAAACCTTGGCTCTTGTATTTCCTACCTATGGCTTCTTGGATTACTTACCTTCTCTCAACCTTACTTTTCTCATGTACTCTATGTGGGTAATAATGCTTCACAGAGCTGCTAGAGGAATTCAATGAAATAACAAGTAAATTGCCTTGAACAATACCCAGATTATGGGAAGCATTTGATAAATGGCAGCAATTCCAACATCCTAGAGATAGGTTCCAATTCATTTGATATTGGCATGTTCAGAATAGTCAGTTAACACCTGTTTATATGCATTATGTGGAGAGCCTACTCAGTAAATATTTATTGTAATAACAAATGAAAGTACATAGTTTAGTGTTTCTCTTTATTTGTACAAGCTTTAAGAAAGCCCTCTTTTTCCAGCTCTTGTGGTACATAAATTAATGGCAGTTTTACTATAATCCCATCCTTTTGTTTGCTTTTCCCCTGCATGTTCTTAAACTGAGAAATACCGATAAATTCAGGTTGACCACAGCAAATCATGGTTTTCCTTCCTTTCATCTTCTTGTAATTTAAACTTTCCACATCCTAGAAGTGAGAAATGTGAGTCCCCGATGTTTCCACAGCTTCAATAAGCCTAAGCGGGCTGGAAAAGGTTTTATTGGACTGTTTGAACCAATGAATTTTAATGGTTTCCCCACATGCGCCTGAAGATTTTCCTATTTAGCTCTTCTCTCCCTCCCGTGTCTTCAGCATCCCATCATGAGCTATAATGAGTTCTCATTTCCCTTGTTTTGTTCATCGACTCCTAAAATACTTTTCTCTGTACTCCTTGTGGTACCCAGATAAGACAATGGATCTAGAAATATCCTTGACTTGCCTGCCTGGAAACACTTTCTATCCCAATATGTACCCAGGTTTAAAACATTTTTACCATATTTAAATCTTACATAAAGGTTTTTTCTAGAAAAATCACATTCTGGGCGTGCTATGTTCTGGCTGAAGTGTCTAGGCTTTGTTTTTATCCTGTCAGAGGTATGACTTGTGAGTTTCCCTTTGTCTGTGAGAGAAAGTTGACCTTTGTGCTAATTCCCCTTCCTGGTGAGTCAGTCGTCTTCTTTGGGGCTTGGCTCCTTGCTCAGTGCCAACAGCTTCTCACATTCCACTGATTCAGCACCTGCCTCTCCTTAGGCTCTTCTTCAAACCCACCGCACGGTCCTTGACCCAATGACTTCTCTGTATGGCCAGTCACTTAATTTTCAAAGCCTCAGTTTTGCTATACTTAAAAAAACATGCAAATAACATTATCATCTTATTAGGACATATTAAATGAAAATAATGCAAACGAGGGCTACTAGCAATGATAATCTTTTCCAGGAAGGAGGTAATGGTGAAATAATGAGAATTTATTTTATCATAGAAATTCAACTTCTAAGCAGATACAAATATGTAGCAATTTCCTTTTTATTATCTTTTTCCTGTAGGAATTTGGCCTAAAATTATTCAGGATCTATTTTTCTTCATGTATTTTCAGTTCACAATTAGAAGGGAAAGGAATAGAAGTAAATCTTCTTAAGACTTTTCAAAGCTTTCAAAAGAGTTTGGAGTGGAGAGGGGAAGGCTGTCACGGCCATTGATTAATTTACTCAGCAAATACCAAGTGCCTGCTCATTGCTACATCACTGTTTCTATATGGAAAGGAATTATCCCTCTGGGACAATGTCCTCACTTAGTAGAGGACAGCAATCTAAGGAGTAGAGCACATGTGTGTTTCCATAAGCTACAGAAAACATCATATGCCAAGGATCCTACATCTGTTTGCTGATTTCAAGAGCTGAACTAAGCCTTTTTATATATAGCAATAGGAATCAACCTCTCCATAGTAATAACACTATGGTTCCAGTAGGAGAAAGCAGTGATTTCTACTGAAGTGTATTTTTAATAAAGTCTGCCTTTTTTAGTAGGTTTCAGTATCAGTGCTGATAATTTTTTATTTTATTTCCATCCAGCCTAGTATTACCTACTTTTTAAAAATTTTCATGACTATAAAATGTTTTAATAAAACATACAGTATATCAGGCTTTCCCAGGAACACATGTCTCTACTCTAGCAGCCTTTTTTTTTTTTTAAAAAAAAGGAAGATATTTAAAATTAAAGAGTTTTTGTGAGGTCTAAGCAGCAGGTCTTATTACATTCCCAACCAAAGAGTGGTAGCATGTAAATTGTTAGACAAGATCGTTATTTTCATAGAATCCTTCATCCCTCAAAAATGAGTTTGTCCCCAACTGAGCACCATTTCATGGCTTGATACTTAGCACAGTTGTAATTCATTTGACCTATGAATCATTTATACCTTACACATATTTATACCTGTTCTAAAACTTGGCTTTATGGCACAAATTAATGTCATACATTTTTAGTTGCAAATTACAATATTATTTTGAAACTATAAATAGTACTTAGTTAAGGGGCATGGTTTCATAGGCAAAGAAGTACTGGCTATAGTTAAGAGACCTGGATTCTATTAATAGTTCTAGCTTTAGCCACTAACTAGCTGTGTAAACTTAGACAAATCATTTCATTTCATATAAATTCATTTCCTTATCTGAAACTAATACTGCTGGACCCCATTCAGTGTTACCATTTGAGAATAATAAATATAGGTACACCTTCCCTTTCAAAATCAAACTAAGTACATTGACTAATGAGTTAAAGCACTTTGCATTTTTAAATAATATGTCTACTTAATACAGAAAAATATATAAAAACAAAGTGACCCATAATCTTACTGCTCAGATAACTACTTGTAAAGAAATACATGTGTAGAGTTGGAAAAAACAAAAATGCAAACACTGTAGGAAATGAATAAAATGAACAGTCAAGTTTTCATCCCCAATAGTCCCCATTCTGTTTCCTGGGAGGTAAACATTGTTCATATTTTGTTGTGAATCCTTTAAAACTTCATAGCATGCTAAGAGATATTTCTTGAATATGTCCTAATATATGCAGATCCTACCATAAAACCACATGCATATCATATTTTTTTAGAGAACATTTTATAACACTAGGGAGTAAAGAGTATTTGCTAAAATTTCTTTAAAATGCCTATGTATAAGTATCATTTTCCTGTCCTCTATACAGATAGTAAACATGAAGGCACATCTGGTGACAGGCTCATGTGTTTTCCCAAACCTCCCTCTTAAATAGTTATAAAGCAGCACCTACAGGTTTGGCTCCTTAAAGCAGTTTTTAACATTATGCTCAATTTATTAATCCAAAGAAAATAAGCTGGAATATGGTTATCTTTCTTCAACAAGGTGATTGTTTCTCTAAAGTTTAAATAAACCATTTAAAGAACAATCCAAGTAACTGCAGCAAGTTTACTGGGGTATAGACACTACACCACCACTTTAATAGGTTCTTGCCAGTTCTCTCAAAGGGCAGTTACAGTTTCTGAAAGCCCTACAGGAAGACATGGGTGGTGACAATAGTACCATCTGTTCTGGAAAACTGACTCAGGGCAAGGAGATCAAGCATTCTTCTGTATTTCTGAGTAGTCTGAGATGTACGTCACAGCTGTTTGGGGCAAATTTATAGGACCACTGGAGGTTACATTTGCAATTCATGATGGTAAGATGAGCTCAGTGTTTGACCTAAAGAGTTTAATTCATCAATATTTAGCAACTGTAGGATTCACATTCAAAAAGTAAGTGCAACCTTCTTTTAACGTAAGGGAACCAAGAGTACGTCAGTAAAGGAACAGCCATGCGTCACTTCTTCAGTCAAACCAACATCAGTACTCACATATGATAACTGTATTAGGTCAGTTATAAAGTCATCTTTAAACACAAAGAAAACTTTATTAAATATCACCAATAAAAAGAAACCTTCTACAAAAGGGCCAGTGTACCCCGATATTCATAAATGCACAGCAACATGTCATGATAAGAGCACAGACTGCAGGGCTTGCATTCCAATGTTCAAATCCCAGCTCTGTTTCTCATTTGCTGTGCTTATGTGGGGCACATCTTTAGCCTCTTTCTCCTTCATCTGAAAAATAGGGATAACAATAGTGGTCGGCTCACTGGGTTGTTATGAAGATTATGTAAGTCAATACATGCAAAACTTTTCTGGCATATAGTTACATGCTATGTAATATTATTTTTATTCCTATTCAATGGGTCTATATCTAAAGCATAGGAAAGGTTCAAATAAAGACAACAGAATGGTAAGTCAAAAAATTTATTCAAAAGCAATGTCACTGTTGAGTTAATACAAACATAAAAATACATGTAAAATATTTGAAAATAGTATGTGAAGACTTATATTTGTGAACTTAACCCTCTATTTATGAATGCATTTTTGCATAGAAATTATGTGTGTGCAAATAGGAAGACATGGGCCAGGATAGATGTTGAATTAATTTTAAAAATAAATTTTACAGCTTTTCCTGAGAATCCCTTAATGAGAAAGGACCAAACAGATGTTGGTTTCCTCTGAAATTTGCCAAACTTTTACAGCATCATTATGATAGATCTCCACAGTTTAAAAGTGGGACATTTGGATGCAGAAGAGAGTAGAAATGATTAAAGGGTTGGAAACCCAGGCTTAAGAGGAAGGGATCACGGAAATGATGTTGGTTGGCCCAAAGAGGATAAGGCTGAGAGTGACTTAATTACAGTCTCCGTATATATAATACACCATATAAATGGATTGGGGAACAGATGTTATTCCACAATGAAAATAGAACAAGATGGAATGGGAGCACTTTGGCTCTGACTTGTCTATGAAGAGTTGTTGAGCTGCTAAACCTTTGTCCACTCAACTAATATTTATTCAATGTCTTGTCTTGGGTATTATATTAAATACTAAGGATTAATTGATAATTCACATATAGATATATCGAGTGGGATTTTCCTCTGCCCCAGAACTGTACTTACAGTAGACTTGGTGACCTGTCCACACTGGAGTGTGGGACACCCTGGTGGTGAAGGCAGCAGTGGACTGTTTTGCATTCCCACTTACATTGCATGAGGATGTATGAGATTCCTGAGAATAGCACAGAAGACGGTTAGGTGGGATTTTACTTGTTGATACCCCTTCCAAAGGACTGCCCTAGGGGTGGGGGTGATAAGAGGGTTTGGCAAGGAGAGAAACAGAGTGAATCTTCCAGTTCACAGAACTATACAGAGGGCAGGCTCCCCAAGAATTCATCTAAGGGCATTGTCCCCTTTAGGAGCACCGTAAGAGAGCAACCATCAGGGATGCCTGTTACTCAGAGGCACCACTACCCAGTTTTGTATTACCCAGAGAAAAAAATAGCAACCAAGAGATGAGAAATGACACAGAAATAATAACACATTTATTTCCCATACCACCCAACTCTCAGTAGACATCAGCTGGGTGTCCTACAATTCAATTCCAGCACTATCTATCTGCCATTAGCATCAGATCCCACAAGACTGTCCCCCATTCACAAGCCAGTAGAAAAGTCCTAGCCTCCCACACTTCTGACTGACTATAAAAATGGGGGTTTCCCATAATCACCTCCTCAGGTTCAATAATTCGCTAGAATAGCCGACAGAACTCAGGGAAACATCATTGACTTACATTTACCAATTTATTGTGCAAAATACAACCCAGGAACACTTAAAGAGATGGGGAGAGGCACGGACTTTTCATACTCTCTCCACACACACACCTCCCTTCTAGCACCTGAGTGTGTTGAGCAACCCGGAGGCTCTCCAAACCCCATCACATAAGGTTTTTTAGGGAGGCTTCATGATGTAGGCATGATTGATCAAGTCATTGTCCACTGGTGATTAGGTCAATCTGTAGCCCCTCCCCGGGAGGTAGTACAGGGAGCTGAAAGCTCCAACCCTCTCGCCCCAGATTTCCCCCAGCTGTGTCTATGAAACAATTAATGACTCTTAAGGTACCTGGAAAAAGTTATGCCTGTTAGTATGTAACAAGATGTAGAAATTCTTGTAATAAGCATATTTTATTATTTCATTTGAAAAACTTCTCTGTTGTCTATAGAGCTGTGAAAATGATATGCTGTGCTGGCTTGAGTAACTCTGTGACAGTTTTCTGAAATGGCATCCATGCACATTTTCCCATGTAAATATCACTGGTGAAGGTTCTGACATGTAATTGAAGTCTTTGGGTTCAATTCCCCCCAAAAGCAGACCCTGAGATAATGATTTGAATCCACATAGTTTATTTGGGAAGTGATCTTAGGAAGCTCCAGGAGGAAGTTAGACAGAGAAGGAAGGAAGCCCAGACAACAGATATTGATGAACAGGTTAGGACTCTAGGCATCCAAGGCCCCATCCTCCCAGGTAGAACACATCCTAGAGTTGTCCCACCTGAGATGTAAGGAAGCTGGAGCATTTAGCTACCAACTCCTGCCCATTGTTGGTTGAGGATGGCTTCTAGCACTGTTGATGTCCCAGAACTTCCAGCCTCCTCCACACATGCATGGACCTAGCTTGCCTCTGCAACCAAAGAGAGAGTGTTGCAGGGATTGCATTAAGAAGCTATGTAACTGTGCAGCAACAGAAGTTATCCAGTTCTTTTAGGAAATAGTAGTTATGATATTTATTAGAATTCTATTTGGTTGCAAGGAAATAATTTTAAAGTATATGTATAAAAATTTGTATTCAAAGTGTAAAATGTTCATTTTTGACATGTTATGATAAAACCAGCTGGCGTCTATTCCATGAGTGATTTACTTATGTATAAGCTTAATATAAATATAAAATTATCCCTTGTTCTTTAAAGCAGTCAGGCAGGATTGACATAATACCTTTTTCTTTTCTTGTCTCAAGGGTTGAGCCCAAAATTTTCCTAGCATTGTAAGGGACAATACTAGGTTCATCTCAGAGGAGGAGTATATGCTGTTCTCAACTCTTTGATACCTTCCTCTCAAAATCAAGTTGAATACTGAGAGGCCAGAAGTTTGTGATTAACACATACTTACCTGGTGCCCAAGTTGCCAGGAGGCCAAAAGTCTGCCCAGGAAAGAATGTGTGTTGTCAAAGGGCCATCCTCCAGTTGGCTCTGTAAATGGGGCCTGTTGAACCCCAAAAGACATCAGTATTACCGTTTGTAAAGTGCCTTCTATTTAGATGGTGTCTTGCAAAGTTCTGTTGCACACACTGACTTATTTAATCCTCAAAACATGCAGGACATAAATTATTATATCCCTTTTATTAGGATGGAAAACCATGATTTAAAACAGATTAAATAAATTCCTCATTGCTAACCAAATAGTAAGTGCAAGAGCTGGAGCACAAACTCAGTTCTTACAGGGAGGTTCTTAACCCTCTTTCCACCAGCCTACTCTTTTCTTGTCTCATTTAGGAGACTAGATAGACCATTGAACACTGAATCATTGCAAAGTACTCACATTTTTTTATTAAAAATATGATTGAACTCTCATTTTCTAAACCTGAGTAGTCAACTTCCTTTGCTCCTACCTGCCTATGGCCCCCAAGCAAATAAATGTTTTAGTTGGTTACAAATTATCCCCAACTCTTGAACAGTTTAGCTGGTGGTTTTGATTCAGGGTAGGTATCTCAAGGCTACAGTCAAGCTGTTGGCCAGGGCAACAGTGACCTGGGGCTGGAAGACCCACTTCCAGGATCAGATTGTTGGCAGGCCTCAGTTTCTCTCTGGCTGTTCCCATTCCTTGCCATGTGCTACATGAGTGTTCTCAACGACATGGCAGCTGGCTTGCCCTGAGCAAGTGGACCACACAAACTTGTGAATTCCAGGAGGTGGGGGCCACTGGGAAGTGCCTTGGAGGCTGGCTACCACACTCAGAAGCATACAACTGTAGGGGCATTTTATTCCCTCTGTTACTCCTCAGAGACAAAACAGAATATATAGATTTTTTTTTCCATCCGCATACATGTACACAATTCAGTGCATCTACTATTATGTCATTTCTAGTAGACTGAGCTCAGAACAGATACTAATATAGGGTTGATAAGAAATTAAAACTTCATCTCTATATTCAAAAAACTCAATGTAAAAGAATATGCCAAATAACATAAATCACAAGGTCAATAAGAGAGAGGTCAAAAAAGTACAATGGGTTCAAATAATGATAGCACTCAGGGAAGAACAAGACACAGTACCTAGGAGGGGCATATGATATGGACCCTTTGGAATGAGTAAAGAGAAAGGAGATAATATAAGACCCAGAAGAGAGAATCTTTGAATCAGAAATTCTGCTAATAGTAGTTTGTGACTACAAGTGCATGTAATTTGAAGTGACAATGATTTTGATGTAGAAGTAGCGATTTGTGAAGCCCCTAATATTAGGACTCAGCTTCTTGCTTGAATTTCTTCAGTGTCTTCCTTTTGCCTACAATAGGTTAAGGCAAACTATTTAGCATGGTCTTCAAGACACCCTAGTCTGGCCTGCAGCTTTGGCAGCCTCACTGCTAACCACCTTCATGGCCCTTTCCCAGGACACACCAGGCACACTTTTTCACCCATTCTTTCTATTTCTTCTGTATGGAATATCCTGCATATCTCTTTTCACACCACCACCTCCTCACCTTCCTAAATAGTTCAAAGGTTGCTTTGTTTAGAAATATTTTCCTAATTCTCCTCTTTCCCCATCCTCATCCCAGCTATAACACCATCACTGGAAACACATTGGCATGGCATTTACTCTATGTATTAATAAATAGGCACATTTGACTCTTACGATTCATGACTTATTTGACATCTTTTATCTATTTTCCTTGATCAAGGATGCATCTTAAAATCAACAGTGCCTTCAATTTGATGGAATTTGCATGTTTAGTTCTTCCCTGAAACCACAAAGATCTTGAGGTCTGTAATCAGTTATTTTATATCCCCATTGCATGTCACATCGCCCTGTAGAGTAGTCTCCCCAGAAATGTTTAAAAGATGTTTCACTGTGCTCTACATAGTTTAGGAAAGGTGACCCTGATTACCCCATGTTATTTCAAAGGGTCAGCTTAAGGTGAGTGAAAATTCCATGATCTGTTGACCTTGTTATAGCATTGTTACAACTCCCTTCCTTTCATGTCATATATCCCCAAACCTTACTGGAATCGATGTCAAAAACCTCAAATTTCTTGGCAGAACACTGTGGTTTTGGACTTAGAACTATAAATATGTACAGGTGACGAAATGCCGGGTCAACAGAGTTAGGCCTGAAGTTTAAGCTTTCATATTTATTAGCATGTGACCTTGTTGTTAACCACCCTGAACCTTACTTTTATCCTCTATAAAACAGGGGTAATATAACTTGCTTCTCAGGACAGTTGTGAGAATTAACTCCATTAACAACAAAAATAAGAATCAGCCGCAGGGACAGGTGAGCAATGTGGACTTAGAAATCCTTTTGAAAGCCATATGAATTGGGTACTAAGACACTTGCCCAAATTGGTTTTACCTACTGGTGTTTTCCTGTTCACCACAAGGATATAGAATGTTTGGCAATTGGACCATGTCTTCTCCCACATAACATGGTTTTGGGGACCAGTCTGTGATCTGGCTTCCAGGCACTGTAATTCAATAGGTGGTGCACAACAATCTTGAGCCCCTGTTAGCTCTTAGTAAAGCTATTTTATTCCTATTGCCTATGGGAAAGGGATACCTTTCCCATAGGCAAGTTTCTTTTGAATTTTTTTCAAAAACTCAAGATCCTCACCCATATTGCCCTTTCTCTTCTCTCACAAGTTTCTCTATATTGAGATGTCTTTGAGGAAGCAGGGAGTCACTCTGACAACTGAGGAAGGATACAGTAGGCATGGGTGATGAAGATATTCTAAAGGTCTTAGAACTATGAGTGAAGGGCAGACAGAAGGGATCAGGAAGGAGGGAGAGAAGGAGAAAAAAGTGGAAAGAGCAATAATTATGATTTGTTGCCATGCAAAGACTGAGAGATTAAGATCGAGGGTTTGGCTGGCTTCCATGTCAAGAGGATGAAATGGGAGTATAAAGATCCAGTTTACACAAAGAAGTTTAAAAGCCAGAATTAAAACCCTAAATCTTCATATACTGATAAGCCCTGCCACACTATTTGGGAAGTAGGGTCTAGATGTCCATAGAGGAAGAGGTGAAAAACCCCTTTGATCTTTCATAATCTAGAAACAGAATCCCAGAACAATAAAATAGACAACTAATCCTATTATTTTCTGATCTTTTGCCTCTTTTTGACCACTTTTATAAACTCAAGTGGGGGCCTAATCCTGTTCCAACAGTCCACGTGGTTGAATGGCTGCCTGGTCCAAATGCTTTGATCAAACCAGACTCTTTTCTAGCCTTCTTACAGGCACAACTTTCAAATAGCCTTCTGCTTTGATAAACAGGTTTAAGTGCCATAATAACCAGGCATTTGAATGCAGACTAACTCATAGACGCAGATAATAGATCTTGTTCTATCATGTTGTTTTCAGCCAAAAGTTGAAAGAGAAATCTTTGAAGAATGTGGAGAAACTCAACTATGAAATTTTAATAGCCTTGAGGCACAGAAACTTAACACAAAGAAATAATCGTCATTCAAAGAGTACTCATGGCCTTGGTAGAAGATTAATGCCAAAATTCTGTGATTAGTTACAGTTGTTGAAGAAGCTGGGGGAAAAAAGGCACCGTGAGTTCATCAAAATGTGAATAAATGGCCCTAGAGTTAAGTACTTGATCAAATTCTCATGAACCTCATTGTTGCTTTGAATTATGACTTGGCAGAGAAGATATCAATTATTTTGCTACATAAAGGTGACTCATAAAATCTGAGGTTGTGATATTTAGGTTTTCTTGACTGAGAAAGGTCACGTCACAATAATCTTCTAAAAAGATAAGGTCTAAATGTTGTGAAATGATAAAGTGACATGAACAGCCCACCTGACCCAATAGAGCATCATCTGCTTTCTGTAATCCAGACCAAGCCCGCCCACAATGGGCCAGCTGGGGACCTACATTGAGTCTTGGCAGAGGGAAGGGATACCTGGCTGGCATTTTATCAAAGACAATTTCTAAGGAAGATTTTGGAGTAGACAGGATTAATGTTTTCTAAATAAATTCCTCCAATATATGGCTTCCTCTGTCTGGCAAAAGAAAAAGACATACATTAGATCACCAATTTCTTGGAGTTCTGATTAAATTAGAAGCCAACTTTATAAGGCTTGACTCCTGAGCTTGGACTTGCCAGCATTCTGGAAATCATCAGCTCCATTTAGATGCTATGTTTCAATGTGGATTTCATGTGGTGTGTTCAACCCTAAATTTATTACCCAAGTAGCTTGTTTTTTCCTAAGTGAATGTGAATCCACCTATATATTAATTAAAACTATATTTTAATTATACTAGAACTATAACTAAAAAAATAGATGTATTACTGTAAAATTTATCTCAGATTTTAAAGAAACTCTGGTAAAGTGTTAAATCATGGGAACTATTTTATTATTTTCTTGATATCTGTTTCTTTCTGTTCTTTAAAGAATTGAAATTTCACTGCCATATTTTTATTACTTCTCTAACATAAGATGATTTGGATATTATCCTCTTTCTCAATAATCAAAATACATGAAGTGTGTATGTGCATATATGTATAAAATTTATGAAGTCCTAAAAGCCTGGGAGAGACATGCTGCTCCAATCCCAATAAAACAAACCATATGACTAATTACATATATATGGTCTCTATTGATCTCTCCACTAATTGCTGAAACTATATGCATGTTTTTATCTAATCAGCAATTAGTTTCAGAGGTCACTTTGTACATCTCTTTCTTGTTGCTGAGATTAATCCTTTATTTGTAGACTTCGGTTTCTTGCATTTTATAGACTTATAAATCCATGAAGCAAACATAAAATGTAGCTCTGTGAGAACATTGCAAATTATAAAAGTGGTCCTATGCGTTCACTTTTTTTCCTTGCTATATCAAAGAAGCAGGATAAAAAACAAATCCAAGGCTATGTTTCTTTTCCTGGAAGAATTATATGTAAAATTGAGAGGGATTCTCTCTCTTTGATACAACACACTCCAAACCAAGCCCTGCTTTCCTTCATTTCTTTCTCCATCATAAAACTGTCTCCCCGTAGAGACCCAAATTTTCCCAACATTTCAGAAACTAAGAGAAGGAAACGAAAATGGACAAAAGGCTGATCTAGATGTACTTACTCTAGCACTCGCAAACTCCTGAGAAAAGCAGGAATACATTTCTGTATTTTGTGGTTTTAAATATTATGTGGTATAGGATGGACATTCAAAAACTTAATTACCCAGTTCTCTCATTATCAACCAAATATTGAATCTGAACCGTGGTGAATTTTTAGTATGGAAATACTAGATAAAAAAAAAGTGGCTTGCAAAAATAAAAAACAATACATTCACTTTTGAGGTTATAAGGGCTCAATAATATATGTTTGATGCCCTCCTCACTTTTTAGGTAACAATGATTTATTATAAGGCCTGGTTTAGCTGTAGGCAAAGAACTGAACACTTGGAACAAAGAAAAATGATGTGTTGGCTCCTATAATTCATAAATACTAACTTTTTCCAAAAGATTATTATCCTTGGGAATCTGGATTCTTCTTTTCCAAATCTATTGTTGCATGTATGGTTTCTCCTTCCATTAAAAGAAGGCAATCAAGAGTATTCAAATCAACTCAGTCTTTTACAAAAGATGACAAAAAATCATTTTCTAATTTTATCAACCCCATCATATACATGTAAGGTTAAAACCTGTATTGAGGACACTAAATTGTCTTCCTACATGACATTCTCATTTAGATCATTTATATTGGTCTCTATATTCCCAGGTCATAAACACTGAAAATCAATTCTGTTGCCCCTGGTACAAAGAACAGTGGTCTCTACAAAACTGAACTTGGACATTATCTGAAACATCAGGTCCTCTAGAAAAAAGGCCTAAAGCCCCCTTTGTAACTTCTGCATTAGCATTGCTCTCCTGGCAAGCAGACAACTTCATCAGAGAAGTCAGCCAAGGAGAGTCTTTAAATGGAAGTTGTGCACACGAGGAGCAAATGCATTAAAAAGTTGCTGACGGGCATAAAAATGCTTTGATCTGAAAATGGAAAACTCCAAAGCAGGAAGGATTTGGGGCATTTTGAGTCTGATTGACTTTGTGGTTTCTCAGCATAGAAATAAAGGCAGAAATGATATTTTGAGACCACAGCTGCAGAGGGAGGACCATGGTGAATTTCAAAGAAAATCCAGTTGAATCTTGAGGTTAAAATCTTGAGGGAAGTAATATTGTTGCTTGAAATTTCACTGTTTAAACAATAAAAATAAAAATACATGGGATTTTTTTAAAGAGAAAAGTTGAATCTCTATTGCCTATAGCTGTGTGGTAGATGCTCTGAGGTCCCCCGACCTTACATAAAAAGAAATGATCTTATTCCTCTTATGATTTAAATGGTGCAAGAGGCAGTTTAATGAGTAATCTGATTGAGGTGAAGTTCAGAGACAGGCAAGCACACACAGGAGTAATGATTTCTTACATTATTATGTAATGGCTTTCTTATAGTAGCCAGTGACAAAACAATTTCCTACAAAGCTTGCTTCAGTAAGCAAGTTTGACACCAATACGGTAGCTATTTACTTTGACTAGCATATGCATAAAAACAATAAAAACTAAGAATATTCAAGCAGAACTTTAAACATAAAGATGGCAGACTAGAAGCAGCCTTCACACTCTATTCTCAAGGAGAGGCTTGAAAGTTGGGAATAGATATACATCTGTGGATCATCAAAGTGAAGGGGATGGGGAGATCCACTCACCAAGATTGGCAGATGCCCACATGTGAGGACAGGATAAAGCAGAGGGCCCCACACTCCCCGCACAGACACCGAGACTAGAGTTGTCAGGGGCCCACCACCACCAAAGCAGGCCTCCAAACCAATCAGGAAATACTTGGAGACTATGTAGTTCATTTGCATCAGAGAGCAAGCCCAGCAGGAACCCACCAGCCTCTATTCCCGGGTTGCCACAGTTAATGCTACTCTGAGCTCACAGGTCTGGAGAACCAGGTCTACACAGGGATTGGCTTTACTGCAACTGCCCCCACATTTTTCCCCTTTCCAGGTCAGGGAGGGAGCAGACATTCTCACACTCCTGTGAGCTGGAGCCAAGTGCCACCCATGCCAGGAAATTTGAATGGAATGAGTGCTGACATCACTGGAGAGGTCACATGGTAGCAGTCCAAGTGGGACCTGTATGGGTAGGGAGACCCAACCTTCCGGTATGTCAGCACACATGGCCCTGCCTCAGCCCCGTGTACCACTGCACTGAGGTCCATGCCAGCATGGGCCTCTGTGATGCCATGCCTGTGGTCTACCTTTCTACCATGGACCTGCTGGCCAAAAGCCACCTCCCTGCATTACACCTAGACCCAGGTGGAACAAATGCCCGAAGCTCTGACACATGTGGCCACCACCATGGGAAGACCCAGACAGTGTAGTCTCCTGAAACACCTTCTGTGGAGAGGGACTCACCCAGCCCCCTACCTGAGCTTCCAAAAGCAGCCTAGAGACCAACCCATTACTCCACATGAAGATTCCCCAGTACTTGTTTGCACTCTGAAACCCTAGGGGAATGGAACAACAAACATATAACAGCTACATTACAAGATCTCAGTTTACCCATCCCTCTCCTACCAAATCAATATTTCAGAATAAGACACAAAAGTGCCATCTAGGAATCTCTTCCTCTCACTAAATAGGAGAGTTCCCAGTAAAGGAGAACTGAAACACTTTAAACCTATCTGCTCTGAGAGAAGAGGTTTCAGATGAGTACTTTTCAACATGAAAAAACAAGCTAGTTTGAGACCACCAAAAGATCACAATATACCTACAGCAATGGACCCCAACCTAAACGACACCCAACCTAAACGACATTGTCAAACAGTCAGAAATGGAATTCAGAATATGGATGGCAAATAAGATGAATGGGATTGAAGAGAAAGTTGAAAGCCAACACAAGCTAAAAAAAATATTTCAGGACATAAATGAAAAAAATGAAAGAGATGCTAAAGAGATAGACAACATAAGAAATGATATAACAGAACTTAAAGAATTGAAATAGTCATTTAGGGAACTTCAAAATGTGGCAGAAAGCTGCAATAACAGCCTACATCAAGCAGAAGAAAATTTCAGAGCTTGAAGATGAGTCTTCTGAACTACAAAGATGCAGGAAAAAAATAAAGAATGAACAATCACTCAGAGAAAAATGAGACTATGTAAAGCAAGCAAATATACAAATTATAGATAACCCTGAGGGAGGAAAAAGAAAAAATTATGGAAAACCTATTTGAGAGAATTATTGAAAAAAAATTCCCTGGTATCACCAGAGATTCAGATATCAAACACCAGGAAGATTCATAGCAAATAGGACATCTCCAAGACATGTAGTCACGAACTGGCCAAAGTCAAAATGAAGGAGAAAATTCTACGAGCTGCAAGACAAAAGCAACAACTAGCCTACAAAGGAAAATCCATCAGGCTAATGGCAGACTTCTCAGTGGAGACCTTACAATGCCAGAACAAGTTGTAGCCCCATTTTTTATCTTTTTAAACAGAAAAAGTACCAGCCAAGAATTTGTATCCTGCAAAATTAAGGTTCATAAATTATGGAGAAATAAAGACTCTTCCAGACAAGCAAATACTAAAGGAATTTATCACTACTAGAACTGCCCTACAGGAAATACTCGATGGTGCATGATACATGAAATAGCACAATAGATACCAGTGTAGAAACATACAAAAATTAAAGCTCACATCTCTTACAAAACGAGAGCAACAAGAAGGAAAATAAAACAACAAGGTATCATTCAGCATGACAAGCAGAACAGTATCCCACATATCAATATTAACACCAATGTGAACAGTCTTAATGCTCTCATTAAAAGACACAGACTTGCTGAATGGATGAAAACTCATTGTCTAAGTATATTCTGTCTTCAAGAAACCCATCTAACTCACAAGGACATATGTAGACTCAAGGTAAAGGGATGGAAAAAATATTCCATGCAAATAGAAATCAAAAGCAAGCTGGTGTCGCCATTCTCATATCAGATAAAATAGACTTTATCTTTTTTTAACAATTGTTTATTTAGTCATTATATAATGATAAAGGAGGCAATTCAACAAGAACACATAACAGTCCTATAATAAATTTATATGCACCTACTGCAGGAGCTCCCAGATTCATAAAACAAATTCTTTCGGATCTAAGCAATGAAATAAACATTGGCATTATAATTACCAGGAACTTCAACAGCCCACTGATAAAACTGGACAGATCATTGAAGCAGAAAATCAATAAAGAAATACTGGACTTAAATGGAACTCTAAAACAAATTGAACTAACAGACATTAGCAGAACACTCTACTCAAAAAGTACAGAATACACATTCTTCTCATCAGCACACGGGACATTTTCCAAGATTTATCATATCCCAGGCCACAAAGCAAGTCTCAGCAAATTCAGAAAAACTGAAATCATGCCATGTGTTTTCTCAGACCTCAGTAGAACAAAACTAGAAATCAATTCCAAGAAAAACTCTCAAATCCACACAAAGTCATGGAAATTAAACAACCTTCTGCTGAGTGATCCTTGGGTCAATGAGAAATTAAGATGAATATCAAAATATTCTTTGAACTGAATGACAAAGGGGACACAAGATTTCAAAATCTATGGATACAGCAAAGGCAGTGCTAAGGAGAAAATTCATAGCATTAAATGCCTACATCAAAAAGACAGAAAGATCCTAAATTATCAACCTGATGGTACATCTCAAGGAACTAGAAAATAATCAAACCCGAAGCCAGCAGAAGGAAAGAGATAACAAAGCTAATAGCAAAACTAAATGAAATGTACCAAAAAATAAATAAAATACAAAGGATAACAAAAAGTTGATTCTTTGAAAAGATTAAAAAAAATCAATAGACTACTAGCCTGATTAACCATAAATAGAAGAGAAAGAAAGGATCCAAATAACCTCAATCAGAAATGAAGGAGACACTACAACTGATACCACAGAAATATAAAACATCATCCATGAATACTACAAAAATCTCTATGCACACCCCCACTAGAAAACCTAGAAGGAATAGATAATCAGGAAGAAATAGAAATCCTGAACAGGCTAATGACAAGCAGCAAGATTGAGGCAGTGATAAAAAATCTCCCACCTAAAAAAAAAAATCTCTGGACCAGATGGATACACAGCCAAATTCTATTAGACCTACCAAGAAGAAATGACACCTATCCTACAGAAATTATTCCATAACACCAAGAAATAGGAAATTCTAACTCATTCTATGAAGCTGGTATCACCTTGATACCAAACCCAGGAAAGGATATAACAACAAAACTATAGACCAATATCCCTTATGAACATTGATGAAAAATCGTCAACAAGGTACTCGCAAACCAAATTCAGCAGGACATCAAAAAGATAATCCACCATGATCAACTGAGTTTCATCCCAGGATGCTTCAACATACATAAATCAATGAATGTCATTCACCACATAAACAGAAGCAAAACAAAGACCATATAATCATCTCAATAGATGCAGAAAAAGCATTGATAAAATCTAGCATCCTTTCATAGTGAAAACTCTCAACACTCTAGGCATAGAGGGAACATACCTCAAAATTATAAAAGCTATATATAACAAACTCACAGTCAACATCATATTCAATGGGGAAAAGTTGAAAGCATTCCCCCTAACAACTGGAAGAAGACAAGAGTTCCCATTTTCACCACTTCTATTCAACATAGTATTGGAAGTACTAGCCAGAGCAATTAGGCAAGAGAAGGAGATAAAGTACATCCAAATCAGGAAAGAGGAGGTCAAATGATCCGCATTTGCTGAGGATATTATCCTGTACCCAGAAAATCCTAAAGATTGAACCAAAAGACTCCTAGCATTGATAAATAAATTCAGCTAAGTCTCAGGTTATGAAATCAATGTACACATATCAGCATTTCTATATAATAACAGTCAAGATAAGAGTCAAATCAAGGACTCGATACCATTTACAATAGCTATAAAGAAAATAAAATACTTAGGAATATACTTAACCAGGGAGGTAAAAGATCTCTACAAGAACTACAAAACACTGATAAAGAAATCATAGATGACACAAATGGATAAGCATCCCATGCTCATGGCTTGGTAGAACCAACATTGTTAAAATGTCCACTCTGCCTAAATTTAATGCAATTCCCATCAGAATAACAACATCACGTTTCACAGATTTAGAAAAAAAACCCTAAGCTTCATTTGGAACCAAAAAAAGAGTCCAAATAGCCAAAGAAGTCCTAAGCAAAAAGAACAAATCCGGAGGCATCACATTACACTACAAGTAACCAAAATAGGTATAAAAGTAGAGGCAAAGACCAATGGAACAGAATAGAAAACCCAGAAATAAAACCATTTAGCTACAACCAACTGATCTTTAACAAAACAGACAAAAACATACACTAGGGTAAGGATGCCCTATTCAGTAAATGGAGCTGGGAAAATTGGATAACCACATGCAGAAAAATGAAACAGAACCCATATCTCCTGCCATATACCATAATTCAAGGTGGATTAATGTCTTAAATGTCAGGAATAAAACCATAAAAATTTTAGAAGAAAACCTAGGAAAAACTCTTCTAGACATAGGCCTCAGTAAAGAATTTATAATTAAGACCTTAATGGCAAACACAGCAATAAAAATAAATAAATTGGACTTAATTAAGTTAAAAACCTTCCACACATCATGGGAACGAGAGTAAACAGCCTACAAAATGGGAGAAAATATTCAAAAACTACACATCCAAAGGACTAATTTCCAGAATCCACAAAGAACACAAAACAGCAAGAAAAAAAAAAAACCCAATCAAAAAGTGGTTAAAAGTAATGAACAGAATTTTTTCAAAAAAAGACAAACGACCAACGAACATATGAAAAAATGTTTGATATCCCCAATCATCAGGGAAATGCAAATTAAAACCACAATTAGATATTGGCTTTCTTCTGTCAGAATGGCCATTATTAAAAATTCACAAAAGATTCTGGTGTGGATGTGGAGAAAAAGGTATGCTCATACACTGTTGGTGGGACTGCAAGTTAGTATAACCTCTATGTAAACAGTATGGAGATTTTTCAAAGATCCTAAAGTAGACCTACCATTTGATCCAGCAATCCCACTTCTGGGTATCTACCCAAAGGAAAAGAAATCATTTTATGAAAAAGACACGTGCACTTGAATGTTTATCACAGCACAATTCACAATTGCAAAGATATGAAATCAACCTAAGTGTCCATCAATACATGAGTGGATAGAGAAAATATGAGGGGTGTACGTACACACAGCACATCATAGAGAATATCTATATAACAAATAGAGTGTACTATAGAGTATATCCATGTAACAAATACTTTCTACCCCCTTAATATTTCATGGTGTGTGTGTGTGCGCGCATATATATATATATATATATATATACATATACGCGCGCACACACACACATATACATACCATGGAGTACTACTCAGCCATAATAAGGAAAGACATAATGTCATTTGCCACAAGTTGGATGGAACTGGATATCATTATCCTTAGTGAAGTATCTCAGGAATGGAAAAACAAACACCATGAGTTCTAATAAGTGAGAGCTAAATTATGGATCCGCATGGGCACAAAAAGATGTAAAGAACATTGGAAACTAAGGGGAGGGGAGGGGGATGAGGAATAAAAACTTACCTATTGGGTACAGTGGACACTGTCCTGGTGGTAGGCACACTGAAAGCCCTGACTTCAGCATTATAGAGTGTGTCCATGTAACAAATACTTTTGTATCCCCTTAACGTTTCAAAATTTAAAAAATCAATACATAAACATAAATAGTATTTTCTACCAAGAGTGCTGGAGGAATATGCTGAGGTTAAATGGGATCAGATATGTCATGGGATTTCAAAAATTTTAGCACAATAAATTATGCAGACATTCATTTTAAACAGAATCTTAAGGATTGGAGCTAAACAGAATAATAAATAGAATAAAATCATATGGAAAGCCATTTCAGGATTTTAAGTAGGAAAGGGGTTATTCCAGGGATGCAAGGAGGGTTCAATATTGGAAAATCAGTGAATGTAATCAACTGTGTTAAGCTAAAGAAGAAAAACCATACGATCACACCAGTCAATACAGAAAAGGTATTTGACAAAATTCTATATGCATTCATAATAAAAACTCCAAGAAAAATAGGAACAGAAAAGAACTTCCCACAATTGGTAAAGATCATTACTAAAAACCTATGACTAACATTATACTTAATGATGAAAAGCTGAATGCTTTCCTAAGATCAATATCACTCTTGCCATTCTTATTCAACACAGCCAGAAGTCATTGCCTATGTGTAGTCATCTACCTACCTATGCCTTTTGTCAATTGAGTAATCATGCATTATTTGACTCAAAGGCACAGAAAACCAATAGGTTAAGAAAGAAGGTGACATTTTAAAATATAATTTTCTAACCAAAAATATACTCACAGGTTGAGGTCACATGATCTGGAAAGAAAATGAAAGCATAACTGCTGTGTTATAATACAGTGTAACAGAGCATAGAATATTAAAATCTTTAAATGGTTTGACATTTTAGCTCCATTGCTTATATTCTATGCAGACTTATATTAGTGTTAATCCATTAGCAAACACTGACTAAAATGATATGTTATTAATTTTATTAGAAAAAAAGGTGTACTCTCTTCCTCTGATATCACAGTAGGGCTGGGATGAACATTAAGATCTATCCAGCACAATTTGTTTACTTAAAGAGGAAATGGAGGTCTTTGATTGTTAAATATCTCATTCAAGATGATACAGCTAATATCCAGCACCCAAACCCTCCTGCACTGATTCTTAGTTACTATCTATCTGATGATCTACTTGAAATCCACAAACGCAATGGTCTTTTACTAGTATCACAAAATACAGCAAGGAGACAATGACAGAATTATATTATGTCCCTTGTAATGCAGATATTATCATCATGGATTGGGGAAATGGAGACCAGAGTTGCTGGGCATGGCAGAGAGTAGAGTGGTACAAGAGCATGTATGTATTCTAACACATACATGAAGTTATATTAATATCTTCAGACATCTGATTTGACTCTATTTCATCAGGCCTGTATTGTTATTGATTTTAATTAGCTATATACCTTTATAAATCCTTACCTCTGCCTTTCCTTTTTGCATATTTTTGTTAGAATAATCTCAACTATAAGTTACCCAGAGAGGAGGAAAATATTTTTTATTTGATCCTATGTTTGTGACCACTCATAACAATGTTAAAAATTAAGGTACAAGGGAAGATGTATAATGATTACAGAATTCTGGGAAAATAAAATAGAAATCTAAAGACAACTCTCATGAGGTATTATACCTCTAGTACAGAGTCTGCAATCACTGTACTTTATGAATCATAAAAATTGTCTTGCAGGTTAAAAACAGCTTCTGTCTGATAACAGCCTCAAAGATTTTTTTTCTTGCAATGACGCCAACTGCAAAGTTTAGCAAGTTCTCTTGAAGTATCTTAGTGTACCTTATTGACTTCTTAATGTTCATTTTTATACATTATGTCCTCTGTAAATGTTAATACATCTGTTTTATTTTCAAGAATACATATATTTTCAATCTATTCTGGTGTCAGGTGAAGCACGCCAGGCAAAGGAAGTCTTGTTAAAGCAACATTGACGTGATTTTGCCTGAACACTAGATTTTTGCTGAAAGAAATTATTTAGATGGATTCTTTAACTCCACTTTGTGAAGACACTAAAGGATTGAGAATGGTCAAGCATATTATGGAGTGCATGATACCCAAATTTTATTACATATTTTATTTAAACAATTATTTACAGGTAGATAAGAAAATACAAATTACGATGGGTTTGTGGGATATTTTAGAATTTTCCATTCACTAAGCAATTCAGGACAATACACAGCCAGAGTCTTGGTTCCAGTCTAGCCTGGAGTCCCCTCCTTGTGTCACCCAAGATCACAATCCTCCATGTGTCTGGTGCAGCTTTAGTCACAGTAGGGGATGAATTGGGATTCATGTCCATGTTGTGAATGTGGCCCCTTGTTGTATACAAATATGCCTCTTCTCTAAATCTGTTATTACTTACAATTCATAGTAAATAATCTCAGTCTTAACAGGTCTGACATCTTTGGCCTGTTTGGTCAATAGGATACAAAGAGACATCAGAGAGCCTCAAGGAAACAACAAACAAAAACCAAAATGCAACAAAACCATCTGACCATAAAGATGGAGAAGATGAAGTCTCTCAGACTAGACCTGTACCTCAGAGAAAGCAGTGGGTCCAGGCATACTGGAACCCCCACCGCCCCATAATAATCCAGCCTTCCCTGTCCAGAATTCTTGTTCACCCTGACAAGGAGAAGACTGTGCAATTAAGGGGCCAGTCCCACTGTGGGATCTCTCCTTGGAAGCAAGCTAGTCATGAGAAGTGAATAGAGTTTTTTTCCATTCCCCACAAAGGGAGAGGAGCCCCGGAGGTCGGTGAATCTGAGGGACCAGCAGCTGGAGTCTGAGGAGAATGGTAGACAGAGGAGGTCAGCTCCAGTGCTGGGCAGCAGGGACCACCTTTCTCCCCCTCCTTTCTTCATAACACATATACCCCAAAAGCCTTGGGAGGGGGTTTCAGGAGAAAGCCTGGACTTCCTCTTAATCTAAGGCACCAGCCCAAATGTTAAGATACTGGATATTGCTCCAAAGTTGTCTCACCAGTTGAGACATCCAGCTTGGGGCCACTTCCTCTCTCATCTGTGCTCTCTGAGCAATGAACTTCATTTTCTCATTGCCCTGAAGCAAATTCCTACTTGGTGTCCAAGTTGAAAACAATCTGACTTTCAGGCAAAACTTGAACTTCTTAAGGTTTTGTGTTTACAAGTGATGTGAGGATGAATAAAAAGGAAAATATTTATCTGATCACTAAGGATTATTTTCGTATAAGATAAATAACAATGACTTTTTGTTAGAAGTTGTGTTTGATTATTCTTACTCAATTTAAATATAGAAAGTATTTATTAACTTATCTAATTATAGTATAAATATCATGTGGACAATAAGTAGTTCAGAAATAGATTAGTCACATTGAAATACTTATTAACCTAATTCTTTTTTAAAAAGTAATAATTGGATTTTGGAAAATTTCTTGCAAGGTTGGACTGGGTGCTTAAGCTTAGCAATCAGCAGGTAGTTGATAGAACAAGTAACTAAACCTAGAACTTGAAAGCTTATTATTCAGTTTAAAGATTAGAAAATTAATCAACTACAAATACTGTGAAGGATAATTAGTAATAAACCTGACATTTTAATAAATGCCATCACTTTTTGTATTACTTCCACTTTTATTCTCACCAGTAAAATGAAATCTTTTTTGGATTACTTTAAGGGAAAATCTAATATATTTCTATGTTAATCATAAAAATATTGTTTACGATTCTGCAAAGTAAGATTTAGAATAGCATCTCATCAGAAATTAAATTAAGCCAATTAACGTGAGATGATCTTTATGTATGTTTTTATGCAGAAAAGAATTCAGATAAATTCTTATTTCAGAAAAGTAGAACATTGCCTGGTAGGTCGGGTTTATTTCTTGTGGAAATATGTATATCTAAAAGGTTGAGTTTCTGATTAATGATTTCTAAACCTTTGTAGAAATCCCTAGCACTTGAACATAGCAATATTTGCCTCCTGTTAAGCCTAATGTTTATATTAAATGAAGTATATTTGTCTGTTTTTCCTGTTTTTGAATCTGTGGTTTCTAAAGAGACAATGTGGCCCAACTATGGCACATTGACCTAGGCTGGCTATGCCTTCGGCCTTAATAACAGGCTCTCCAATGACTACGCTTCCTCAGCCACTACCAGAAAAGGACTTTCTATTCCTCCATAACAAAGGATTCAAAAGATGCTGATGTGCCAGGGTCCTCGCAGATTCCAGATCTAAATCTCTGATGCCCCCAAAACTTGCTAATAACCACAACTTAAGAATTTAAATGTTTTTTGCCTTTGGGCAAAATGCTGCTCTAAACCCAAACCTGTCATTGTCTGTAGCTGGGAGTTCATTCATATGATGTTTGAACTACAAAGGTGATACTATTTCTTAAATTGCTTCATAGCTCCCTAGACTATGGATGAATTAAGGAATGAACCATGAGTTCTCCCCCTAGCAAGTCTTAAATTCATGTATAGTTGAATGCTATCTTGATATTGCTTATAAAAGTGTCATCTAAATAGCTTTTAAAAGCTTTATTGGAGGAAGTTATATTAATATTTTAGGAAGTGTTTGAATAACAGAATAGAGAATGCATTTCAAACTGGAAGACCAAAGGAAAACATGAAAGAAAAAAACTGGTTCCAAGCAGATGTAACTTGAGAAAAGTAACTGAAGCTGGAGTAGCATTATCAGGCAAGGGATATATTTATCTAAGACAAGTGGTCTTTGATAAAGATGAGGAATTGATAAATTTATTAATAGGAATAAAATATTAGTTAAAACACCCAGACCCTTAACCCATTTCCATTCAAGTTTTATCACACATAGCATCAAAAAGAATGGAATGAAAGGAGACATTTGAGTTTCTTTATGCATCATAAAATAACACTTACAGTGCTTCTAAAATAGATAATTTTTTATAGTATATAAATGACAGAAAAAAAAAGACTCCAGAAATAGAAGAAATCCATTTAGAACAGCTAAATCAACCAGAATTTGTGTTAGTAATTTAAAATATACTCATTTTGTCAAGTACATATTTTTCTTATTTGGGGGGACTTGGATATTTGAAGGAAGATGTAATCCGTATGTTTTTTATTCTACACTTGAAGTATTAAAATGGGGCTCAAACTAATTATTTATGTACCAAGAGCCAGTTGTTTCTGTTAAAATGTCTTTTCTTGATTAAAAATATCACACCAAATTATAGTTCAAAGTTGTCAATTCATACCATCAACGCCTTGTCTAGAATACACATATTCTCTTGACATATCAGAAGATATTCTAAGTTTTATAAACAACCATTGGGCTCATTTAAGTTCTTGGGCTTGGCGTAGCGGTTCGCACCTGTAATCTCAGCTACTTAGGAGGCTGAGGCAGGAGGATCACTTGAGGCCAGGAGTTTGAGGCCAGGAGTTCAAGACCAGCCTGGGCAAAAAAAACAAAACCTCATCTCTATAAAAAAATAAAAAATATTAGCCAGAATGGCACGCACCTGTAGATCCAGCTACTCAGGAGGCTGAGGCAGGAGGATCACTTGAACCCTGGGGTTCTATGTTGCAGTGAGCTGTGATCACATCAGTGCACTCCAGCCTGAGCAACAAAGTGAAACCCTGTCTCTAAAAAAAAAAATTTAAAAATAAAAAAAGATTGAGTTCTTGCCTTTCCTGTCACTGTTAATGACCACTATAAACTACGACAAAATCATATACTAACAATCTCTATTTAGCTTCAGATTTCAAGGCTCAGTACGTTTCATTATCTCTTAGACGATTTCAGATTTAGAAGTTCTTCCTTTATGCCTCTTATTCAGTTTTTATAAAATAAATTATATTTTCATCAAATACAGGGAGTGCTACTGTATGCCCTAAAACATAACAAAATACAAAACAACATAAAACACAAAGAAACACAAAGCTTTATTTTTCATCAGACTTCATCCGACACACAATATCATCCTTTGGTTTCCAGATCAGCTTGTCTTGTTCACTAACTGATTTATTTTCATTTGCAATAATTTATGTCATTTTTCCTCTCCATAGATGTCTTCATTGCCACTTTTTGTAGAGGAAAAAAGCAAAGAGAAAAGAGGAAGATTACACTGCAGGACTGTAAGCCAGATACCACAGCCTTCGCTGCCAACCAAGTTCTGGAAGGCACAGTTGGAACATTGTCTGAGAGGAGGGACAAGATGTGAGGGGCTCCTATGACCCTTCCAAGGGAAGCTTCTGCTGTGGCTAGTTTGATGGCAGCTTTAACTCATCCTTCTCAATATCAAATGTCACTCTGGGGGGGTAGGCTACTGGCACTGACACTTGTTTTTGTATGCTACAGTTCAAAGTACCACACTATGAAATAGCTCCAGAATGTGCCTCGTAACATTTAGTCACAATAAGGGCATTTACATTCCTCCCAAATACTCTTTCAAAAAAGAAAAAAATCAGTGGATTCACACTCTTGAGTGAAACGTGAAATGGCAGAGTGCTCAAGACGTGTACTCAGTCCTTAGAACAGAAAACATATTCTGTTTGTACTCTGCTTAGCAAATTCTGTTAAAACTGTTGCTTTCTGATCTGTTTTATAAGCCAGGAGTAAGCCCACTGCCTTCTCCCTTGACTATATATTCGAGAAGAAGAAAATGATTATACAAAACAGAATTTTCCTGAATCATTATTGAAATTGTCAAAAGAAAGTACCTTGTTTATACGGATAATATAAGTAATAATCAGGATGTTATAGACCGAATTCTGTCTCCCCAACCCCCGCCAAAAGATATATTCAAGTCCTAAGCCCTGGTCCTGTGAATGCAACCTAATTTGGAAATTATATCCTTGCAAATGTATTCAAGTTAAGATAAAGCTATACTGAATCGGGGTGGGCCCTAATCCAGTATGACTGGTGTCTTTATAAGAGGAAGGAAATTTGGACACAGATATGGAAGCAGAGACGCAGAAGAAAGGAAGAGGAGTGACTCACATTCCAAACCTTGATGCCATGTGAAGATAGAAGTAGAGATTGGAGTGATGCTGCCACAAGCCAAGGAAAGCCAGGGAATGCCTGGGCTACCAGAGCTGGGAAAGGCAAGGAAGCATCCTTGTCTGGAGGTTTTGGAGGGAGCATGGCCCTCCCAGCACCTTGACTTTGGATTTCTAGTCTCTAGAATTAAGAACAAATTTCTGTAATTTTAAGATACCTAGTTTGTGGTACTTTGTGGCACTCTAATCAGCTAGAGGAATAAGTCTTTAAATCTTGCAAAAAGTTCTGCTAGTGTATCACGGTGTCCAGTTCAATGCATTATATTTGTAGTCATAAAAAGAAACAAGCATGTTTTCTGGTAACCTAATATCTGAGTCCATTATATAGAACATACACAGTCAGGAATGAAAATACAGTCCCCCAAACTCAATGTTGCAAAGAACTCTCCTCCAGAAATATCCTTTCAGGAGAGGCCATCTCCCAAGTCCACTATTTGATATACTCCTCAATGTAAGGATTGTATAACCTATGGCCAATTCAATATGAAGATCATCTGCAAAAGCCTGGTATTTCTAGATTTTTTCCTTAGCGCTTTTTAGGCATGGCTTTATAACATACACACTGATAACTGCTCAGGGTAAATAACAAATAGCTTTGTGTTTAGCTACTTGAGAGCAGGGATCATTTTAGATAGATCTTGGTATCCCAATCGCCTGGCACAGTATCTGCTACATAGTGGGTGTTAAGAAATGATTGAGGATGTAATACATAAACATTGGATATGTGTATTGATTAAACATTAAACATGAAGATAACCTATAACTGAAAACTGAATAAAAGTATTAATACTTTACATTTATACAAACATAGTTTACAAGGATATTCACAGATGTAATTTAACTTAATTTTCAAAACAACTCTGTCAAATAGATCTTATTCTGTTTAATGAACAGGAAATTGAGGCTCAGATACTTTTAAATGACAAGCCCAAGATCACATAGCTAGGGAATATTGTAAAAATGGTAGAAGTGACTCACATTCCAAACCTCGATGCCAAATTCTATGCTCTGTCTCCTATACTCTAATTGCCTCTTGGGGAAATGCCTACACAGGCCTGGAGAAGACTCCAGAACTCATTGTAAACTGTTGTGTGCCTGGAAATTATACACTTCAACTGTTTCTATCCCGGTTTGTCCACTTTAAGTGGGCTAAAGATTAAAGAAACCTTTCTCTCATTTGAACAATCTGAGAGTACATGTGTTAATGTTTAACTCACACCAGAAACTATAATAAAAAAAAAAGTTCCTGTTTAAATCTAAGAAATTAGTTTTGTAATTATACTACTAAAATTTTGACCACATACAGTCCCGAGTGAATTATAGTAACTCCCTTTTGAAGATTACAGAAGTTTTGTTAATTTTATCTATACTATGTTACAATATTCTAGAGATTCTTAACTAAATGCCAACTATCTTGATTAAATATTTCTTTAAAGTCACCATTTATCATCTGATATGAAAATTACATTGTACTAGACACTGGATGCTTTAACTGGCCAGCATCTCTCTACACCAAGGAGCAGGTCCGGAACTCTGCCTCTCTGCCCTAGCACGTCCTTCCAAACCATCGCCATGGGAACCAGCATGAGAACAATGCAGCTGTGTCTTCCAGACCTAAGCATGGTGAACCCCAGTCCTTTCCTAGGAATGTGGAATTTGGACTCAAGAGTCAGCGAGATGGCTGGAGTCATGAAACCTGAATCACATAACTATGATGTTCTAGGAAGGAGGTTCAGGATGCCTGGCTACCAAATTCCCTAGAGCTAGCCTGATGTGAAATTGATTGCAAGGGACTCTGATAGACTAGCCAGAAATCAATCAGCTAAAACCTAATTGTGAGAGCACGAGCCTGATCAAAATGAAATTTAACCATCCCTTTAACAAATGAAACTAAAAAATCATTTAGACATTTCGCAAATCAAGCCATGCTCTATCACACAAACCATGCTACAGAAGACAAAAATAAGTCAAACTACTGAAATGTATAATTAAAAGTGGTTAAGATAGTAAATTTCATGTCATATGTTTTTTATCACAATTTTAAAAAGTTTTTGAAACCAACCCCCCAAAAAGTCACGTGGAAATTAACTTATTAATTATGAATATAGTATTTATCCAGTTGAAATTTTCTGTTTCCAACTGATGAGGACTCAGTTATAATTTGTTGGTCATGACAAAGAAATGAGGCATCTAATATGGCCCTGAATAATGAGGAAACTTACTCTTGAAGAAATTGATACACATTAGCAGTGGTGTGCTGGTACATGATTAACAACTGGCTCTCAAACAATAACAAAGCCCTGGTTTTGTACCATTTGTCAGTTTCCATGATGTAAATATTTCCATCATGGCCCATTCCAAGCTACCAACATGACCTCAGTCAACACAGAGTTAGGAAGAGATGCGAACAATTGGCTCTCTTGAGAGGGCTCCAGCACACCACTGGGGGTCAGAGCAGAACAGAACCACCCAAATGTCTTCTGTGTCTTCATTTCATTTGTTTCAGGTTCAAACTGTATTGATACAGGAAAGAGGACTAATATTTATGAAGTGGCTACTTTGTGCCAGACCCATTTTAAATGATCTCATTTAAAAATATTACATACACCATTGACTGGTACACTTAAAAGGGTTAATTTTATGGTATGTGAATTATATCTCAATTTTTTAAAACTGTTATGTACAATTTCTAATCATAAAACTGATTAAATATCCAGATAGATTTCCCCCCCATAAAAAATCCTTTTAAATTCTCCCAGATGAAAGATTGCAGACAATGAAAAGTCGTTATCTTTTTCATCATCAGAGCTGTCGTTACCTGAGTGGTTATCTAAATTGAATGCTATAATAGTTTACAGTGTTTACCCTTGGGGCACGGGTGACAAGAGGGTAACTTGGAAGTTTCTCCCGGTAGCCTAATGTGGACTTGTTAGCTCCGCCCTTCCTGGAAACTGATGTTGATATTTATAGATTGTGGGTCCCAGCAAGAATGACAGTAGAAAACTGTTCCATTAGGTCTCGAAAGTACCCATGTTGTAGAATATGAGAGCTTCAATTTTTATCTATAGGCTAATTTTGATGTATTTAACAATTCTTTTAGAAAATTATATCTTTGTCATTAAAACAATTACACAAGTTACAATACTAAAATCATAAAAGTCTGGAGTGGCGAATGCCTACAGATTTCTTCTGACATATTTGTTTTACAGATGAAGAGAGAATTATCTAATCATATCTTCTCTCTCTTCCAAGGAGAACTAGAACAACTAGTAACTGGAGAACTAGTTACTAGAACCCCTGAGGTTCCTAGCTTCCTCCTCACCAGCCTGCCACGTGATATTGAAATTCAGGACATTTATGTTTTACAAGAATTTCTACCTTTATGTCCCACTCCAGAAACAGCAGCTCTCTTTAATGAAATTGTATGTATTTTTCACATTTTCAGTATAGTAGTACCCCATTATCGAGGTTTCCCTTTTCACAGTTTCAGCTACCCAGGCACCATTTGAAAATAGGTGAGTACAGTACCAGAGACATTTTTTGAGAGAGATCACATTCACTTAACTTTCAGTACAGTATATTGTTATAATTGTTCTATTGTATTATTAGTGTTGTTAATTTCTTACTGTGACTAATTTATAAATTATATATATATATAGAAAAAAACATAGTATATATAGGGTTCAGTACTATCTGAGGTTTCAGGCATTGACTGAAATGAGGTTTCAGGCAACGGATAAGAAGGGATTAATGTACATCTAGATATTAACATCATTAAGAAACAATGTCTGGAAGATATTAGGTTATCAAGAATAATTCGTATCTTACTACTTACCAATTGTGAAACTTACAACTATTATAAGGAATCTAGTGTCACAGTTTCAACTATCTGTTGGACTTCATATTGTTCAATACATATGAGTAAAAATATACAAACACACACACACACACACACACACACACTCCCCAAACAGTTATTTTTGCACTGGTTCTGCCTTTAACAGAAAAGTAATTCGCAATGAGGTCAACAACGATATATGGCAGTCAGAAAAAGGAAAACTTTCAGATTTCAATCACAGTATCACCCGTATAGGTAGTAATAATAAAAGCTAAACTTTATGGAACACTACATTCCATACCTTAAATGATTAATTTAATTATCATAACTGTAAAAGTAGAAGCTTTTTTTATTAATCCCATTTTTTACCTGAGGAAATTGGGACTAGAAGTTATTTGCCAAAGGCTGTTGCTAAGTGTTGCAGCCAGACCTTGAACCCAGGGAGTTATCACTAGAGCCTCAGGCACTTAACAGTAAGCTACACAGCCCCCATCATGAGCCATCTACAGCTGCAAGAAATGCTCACTTTGCCCTGCAAGCGGAAGAAGCACTGAGGGCCAAGAGGGAGTGATGGAGATGGCAGGGGAACGAAGGCTCCCACCTTCTTTCCATCTCTCCTTCCTCCTCTCTCAGGATGGAATTAATGTCCATCTGCCCCACAGTCCACAAACTCCTTAAAAGCATGATTGTAGGACTTTATGGTATTCAGCATTGTATCTCAAGCATTTAGTACAATACCAAACACGTAATAGGCACTTAATATTTGTCAAATGAATAAATGAATGAATGAATGATCCTTTCAGGGTTGTGGGAGTGTTAAATGAGATGATACACAGGGTACAAAGAGCTTACCATAATATTAACACCTGACACATACTAGGTGCTTAATAATTATCAATAGTTGTTATTCTATTACTGTCTACTGTTACTATTACTTGTCTACAAAATAATTTTAAGCAGAATGTAAATGTTTCAATTGCTCCACTATTATTTTTTTAATCAATCACTTGTTACATGACTTTTAGATGGTTCCCATTTTACTCAGAGAAAGAGTAAACAGAAGTATGAGGATGGTTATTATCACTCTCAACACACAGGAAAAGTTACTACTTTTCAATAAATTCCTGGAAGTGGAATTGCTGGATCAAAGTCTACACAAGCTTCTAAGTCTTTTGATAATTATTAAAAGAACATTTTAAAAACCTTTGATAAGAATTCATCAGTCTAAACTCAACATAGATTTGACAATCTATTGTCCTAGAATAAAATAGTTCTATAGAAGAAAAGCTACTACATGCATAAGGAGATTTCTTTCAACATCATTTAAAATGTCAACATTCCAAAGAACTAAAATGTCCTGTAATAAGGTAGTTTTTAAGTAAATTATTGTAAATCAACATAATGGAATATTATGTAGCCATTAAAACAATAATCTGCTGACTATATAACACAGAAAATATAGAAACATGGAAAAATGTTTGACACAATATTAAGTGACTAGGGGAACAAATAATGACAAAGAAAATTTTCAAAAATAAAAACAGTACTGGTGGGTCATCTTTTCCTTTTCTAAAAATAATTAATGATGAACAGTGACACATTGTAATAAAGTTTGTTCATGGCAGACAGGATTGGGCAATACAAATCAGATCATTCTGTGAAATTACAACTTTAAGGTTCACTATTTTAAAACCTGCCATTAACTTGCACTGGACAGTTAGTTAGCAATAAATATTTTTAAGAGTTTGCTTAATACATTTTATATTAATTTAAAATGTTAAAAACAATTTTCAACAAATCACTGAAACTGAATTATAAATTCTCTCTTCTAAACTATTGTAATCAACCTTTTGTGTTAGCACAGCACTTTGTGTTAGCATAGCAGTCATACAGCATGGACCTATTTATAGTGCAGCTATTACAATATCATATTAATGCAGTGCAGAGCATCTTTGTTCTACTCATCTTTCTAGGAAGCTGGCCACAGTGCACTTGAGTTCTGTTTACCATCTCTTAAAGGGATCACGTGGGAATGAGTCCTCCCCTCCTCTCTACTTCAGCCTCATTATCAGTTGCTCAATCTTAATCAAGTCCAAGAAAGAAGCTTTTGAGTCAGTCTTGAAAAGAGGCACTTAAATTCTGACCACTGAGCTACTTTGAAAGTTGGATCCTCCTGGCAATTACCTAAAGTCTTCATGTCCTCAGCTATCTATGAAAATTAAAATACCTATATTATACAGAGGCCGTACGGGTTAAATGAGGGAACAGGGTAAAGAGCCTGCCAAACAGCAGGTACTCCCACGCACATGCCCTCCCCTTTCTATGCTGAAAGTCTAGAGCAAATGCTCCTTGGTGACTCTTATCGCTCTTAGGTCAAGGCCCCTTTGGGAATCTGAGGGGATCTAAGGACCCACTATACTGTAAAAAGCAGATCCATCCACACAAATGTGGCACACGATTTCAAGGGTTATACAGACCCCAGGGAAGGTCTCCCATGAACTGCTAGGGCTCCAATGGTTAGGAACCCCCAGGTCACAAAGAATCCCTAATGAGGCACAGTGAAAGTGAATGTGGAAAAGGAATGAGAAAGACAGCAGGAAGTGAAGGATTGAAGAAAGAAAAAATAAGTAAAAGAAATAAATGAGGGGAAAAGGAAAGCTGTGAAAATTCAGTTTGGGCAGAAAGAATATGTAAGAAATATGGACCCATTTGTAGCCATTGTCCCTAACTCAATATACTTATCAGCCATGGATTTAAGCAATTTGCACAGTGCTTAAATAGTTAATCATGGCCTTAGAAACATTTGACAACAAAGTGTACTCTAATCCTAAATATAATCAAATTGTAAAAGCCAAATTGACCTTCCAGATGTCCAGGATGAATAATTAAAGTCAGTCCTTCCCCAGCCCCACATCCTGTGCATTACCCTGATGAGGGTTTGCTTTTGTGCTTGCCTTCACTGCTTTAGAATTACGGGAGCACGATTTCTAGAGGCACCTTTGAACACATTCACAAACAGATTAGCTTGATTATTTACTGCTTTCCCAACTCGGATGAAATGATTCTGTTAACAAAAAAGTGACTCCCAGAAAGGACAACATCAAAGCCAAGTGAGAGAGCTCTCTCCTGAGTCTTCTGCTGCTTTCTTGCTGTTTCGGCCTGGATTCAAGGGCAGACGGGTGTATCTGCTGCTTCCCTGCCCTTCTCGCTTCCTTAATGTTAGCCCTTCCAAATAAAGGAGAAGGGCTTACTATGCACTCCCAGGGCTGGAGTCGAGCAGACCTGAACACACTTCTCTCGCCCTGCCCCCATCCACACAAGGCCTTGTTTCTTGTCTCCAGGCATACGTGGGATTCTCTAGCAGTGAAGCCACCAGGGTGGCATTTTACCAGGGTTTACACTTCAACTCAGTGGTTCTCCACCAGGGGCAATTTTGCTCCCAGGAACCATTTGGCAATGTCTAGAGACATTTTTGGGTATCACAGCTGGTGGAAGAGGAGCAAGTTGCTATTGGCATCTTGGAGGTAAAGGCCAGGAATGCTGTTAAACAACACCCGAGACAGCCCCCACGGAACAATGAATTATCCAGCCCAAAATGTCAACAGTGCCAAGTTGAGAAGCCCTGCTGTAACCCCAAAGTTAGAATATGGACATTTGAGAGAGCTGTTTCCATCTGTGATTCTCTTTCTTCAATTCACACCACCACAGTCTTTGTCTATGTCTTTCTCCTTAACTACACACTCAACTCTCATGGACCCAGCAACACCACTTAAGAGGGCTCTCTAGCGGTATTAAAGAAACAATATAGAATGTCCCCACTATCCTCCTCATTGAGTCTGGGGCCTAAGAAAGAAGGAAGCTGGCTGGAAGGAATTCCAGAAAGGAATCCCAGGTAGAATACCCACTTACAGGCCAACTGAGTTTGACAAGATAGTTAACCTCTCTGAGCCTGAACTCCTCAAAAATAAAATACGACAATGGATCTTGCAAAGGTATTGGGATTAAACAATACATATCTGTGTCTGATACAGGGCTTGCTGAATTAAGTGCTTGATAAATGCTATTATTAGTACTTAACAACAATGGATCCCAAACTGTATTGTGCATGATAACCTGGGGAGATTACATTTCACATTCCGAGGCGCCATCCCCAGAAGTTCCGATCTTCTGTGGCAGGAGTGTTTATCTAGCACCTGCATTTTGTAGAAAGGACCAGGTGATTCTGATCTACATGGTCCACGGACCACATGTTAAGAAATGCTGCTGCCCAGCGGTTGACACTGGACTTCCCCAAATATTCTGAACCAGACACTCTGATTGTTTAAGACTCCAGAAAGAAGGCAAAACTGTGATATTCTTTCTTGCCTCCTTTTTCTCTAGAATCTAAAGTCTGGGATAATTAACCTGATGAATCTCATATTCCCTAACCTTGTGCCTTCCTCTCTCTGAGTCACAGATTTATTGGTGCTTTGATGTCTTATGGAGAAAGAGAAAATTTGGTCAAATGGGCCAGCAGATACCAATGTGGGGGAGAGGAACCAACATGTGCTGACAGCCTTGGAGAGTATCACAAAGTCACACACACACACAACAAAATTGGCTTCAGAGTGAAACAGACTGGAGTTTCTGTCTTGTCCCTGCCCTTTGCTTGCTCTCTGAACCTCAGTACCCTCAGGTGTAAAATGGGATGCAAACACTTATGTCCTCCACTAGCAGGTGTTCTCAATTACTTATTCTGCAAGGGTTGGTTATTTGAGGATTAGTCCCTCTTATACATGGCACACAATACTAGTTACCTATCCATTCTTGCTTGCTTATTCGCTAACAGATTTCCATCATTTGGTGAGGGGGAAAGGGGAGAAGCAATGTACCTAGATGGGGGAAATTTCACTCATCCTTATTTGCAGCTAGGAATGGCCAATAAGACCCAAAATGAATTCGGCTGAGAGTTTTCTAAGAAAGTATTGTTTCCCCCTTCTTCTTTGTTACTTTCTCCTCTTCCTCCCTCTTCTTCCTCCTCCTATTAATACTGTACTAATTGGAATGTGTGAGGCTAGCGGTAAACAGTTAACATATCTATGACGATGAAGGTCCACGCTAAGGATGATGGTACAAGAAGTCTGAGTCCTTGGTGAGGTCCCTAAATCATCTGTACCAGCCTTGGATTCTGTACTTCTAGATCTGATGCTACATGACAAAAATAAGCCCTCCTTGGTTTAAGCGACTGCTATTAGGGTTTTGTGCTACGTGCAACAAAACATAATCCCTAACCACACTACTGCCTCCAGAACGGCAGTGCTTCATTCCAGCCAGAAGATCACTGATGCTGGCAAGATGCAGCATTTCTAGGTTAAGTCTCTTGCTTTTGTAACTTTCCTCTTTGCTTGGACTTTTCTAACTTGGATCTGCCCTCTGGAGTATTCCGCTGCAAACTGGGATTTGTTGGGTGATCTTTCAACCTGCTGTTTGCCCTAAAATCTTTGCTACATTTTCCTCTTTGGACTCACTTACCTTCCTGGTTCTGATACCATTCCTCTGGCAGAATGAAATGGATGTATCCCTATTAAGGAAGGCCTTCTGGTCCTCAGGGCTGAGAGTAGGGCATGGAGTGAGGTGCCAGAGTGCAAAATTTAAGGAGACACTCACAGGTCATGCAAGTAAGGGGTTGGTGTGTTAGAATAAGTACCTCCTTAATTGCCTCTCTATCCTCATCACATTTGCCCTTTCCCACATTTCTCCAGCTTTGCTCCCACAACCAGCTTCCAGGGTGGATCTGACCTTCACGTTCCATACTTTTCAAACTGTAGTTTATGACCACTATCTTTTAGTGAAATCCCTATAATGGATATGGTGTTTTTAAAAATGTTATATAGTAGAATAGAGAATACCAAAAAGAATCCCATCAGGATAACTATCATTACTTTTGTTTCAGCTATACAAATAAATATGGTGTGTACATGTGCATTACTGGGTCACAATGGATTACAGTACAATAATTTGCAGGGGGAAAGGAGTTCTATTCTTTGTTCCTGGCTTATCCTCCCCCTTGATATAGGCTTCTCACCTTCTACTCACCACACAAGTTATCTACTAAATTTCATCTGAAAATTAGCTTAGATGAGCTTATACAAAATTTGTAATATATTAGCTGCAAAGAGCTTACGTGTGTACTGCATAATGCTTCCCCAAGTCTAAAGTTGTTCTCAATTATGGATTCCTTCATAAAGATATGGGCCAATGTATCAGGAGTACTTAACAACTTACTTTCATTCATTCTTTATAAAAGATTGTCTACCTTCTTAGGACAATTAATATTCCTACATGTATTCCTTTGAAGATGATGACTTGGTAACTTCTAGAGTTTTGCTATCACAGAATAGGTTAAGCCTGTATTCTTATATTAGGAGCCTTTGGGAACATAAACCTAGTTTTTCAAAATCCGATTTCTGAAAGAGCCATGCCTCAACTCTGCTAACATTTGAGGTTTCTCAGCACACCTAGAAAATATAAAAAACACCTGGGATTATTAGAAAGACTCATAGTAACAGCAACCTCAACTTCTACTGTGGTGATTGGTGCGAAAGCTTTTGCAAGGGCTTATTAGAGTTTATGTGATCTATTCCATCTGAGAAGCTAAGCGTCAAACAAAGCCAATAAAAACCTAAGAGACTTCTACTGTAATCCTATATAACATATGAAACAAATGAAATATATGATCTCTAGCATAAAGACCTTACGATTACAACCAAGAGAAGGAAGAAAAAAGTATTTGGAATTGGAAGTGCAGCAAATATATCAAAGAGTTATCCAAAGAGCTGATGGAAGATAAAGAACATCATTGCAAGATGAGGCCTAATTGACCTAATTTGTCACTCTTGCACCTTAGCAATACCATAGCCAGTCATGTCCACGCAAGGACAAAAAGATGCAAAAAATTAAGACCATTTTTTAAATTTGGATTTGTGACTTTCAAAGCCCTTCAGGGGAAGTGATGTCCAGTCCCTAAATAACAATTGCTTGCTGTACCTGGCACACTGTAGGCTCTCAATAAATGTGTGTAAAGTCATGAGTAAATGCTTGATTAAGGATATGCAAATTCAGATACACTTTTGATCCTTCACATAGCAGGCTACTACAAAACTGTTTGAGTCTATTAAGAAAATCCACAGACTTAAACCTAAGGCATGAAACTGTAAGAATTCTAGAGGAAAATGTTGGAAATACTCTTCTAGACATTGGCCTAGGAAAAGAATTTATGAAGAAGACCCCAAAGGCAATCACAGCAACAACAAAAATAAATAAATGGGACCTGATCAAATTAAAAAGTTTCTGCACAACCAAAGAAACTATCACGAGAGCATATAGACAACCTACAGAATGGGAGAGAATTTTTGCATGCTACAAATCCGATAAAGGGCTGATAACAAGAGTCTACTTAGAACTCGGGAAAATCAACATGAAAAAATCAAACGAACCTATCAAAAAGTGGGCAAAGGACATGAACAGAAACTTTTCAAAAGAAGACAGAATAATGGCCAAAAAACATATGAAAAAATGCTCAACATCTCTAATCAACAGGGAAATGCAAATTAAAACCACAATGAGATATCACTTATCTCCAGTGAGACTGGCCTTTATCAAAAAGTCCCAAAACAATAAATGTTGGCGTGGATGCGGATAGGAACACTCATACACTGCTGGTGGGACTGCAAACTAGTGCAACCTCTGTGGAAAGCAATATGGAGATACCTTAAAGAGATACAAGTAGAAGTACCACTTGATCCAGCAATCTCATTACTGGGCATCTTCCCAAAAGACCAAATGATACTGTATAAGAAAGACACCTGCACCCGAATGTTTATAGCAGCACAATTCACAATTGCAAAGATGTGGAAACAACCCAAGTGTCCATCAATACATGAGTGGATTTATAAAATGTGGTATATGTATACCATGGAGTACTATTCAGCTTTAAGAAACGATGGTGATATAGCATGTCTTGTATTCTCCTGGATAGAGCTGGAACGCATTCTAATAAGTGAAGTATCCCAAGAATGGAAAAACAAGCACCACATATACTCACCATCAAATTAGTATTAACTGATCAACACATAAGTGCACATATAAGAATAACATCTATTGTATGTCGGGCAGTGGGGAGGGTGGAGGAGGGGACGGGTACATGCATACACAAAGAGTCCGATGAGCACCATCCGAGGGATGGACGCACTTGAAACTCGGACTTGGGCGGGGGGAAAGAGGGGCAAGGGCAACATACATAACCTAAACATCTGTACCCCCATAATATGTTGAAATAAAAACAAAAAAAAATTTGTTTGAGTGGAGAGCCACTATGCCTAACCTTAGAATCATATAAGGGCTCTCATCAGAAGTTGAAATGCCAATCTAAGTATTGCTTATCCAAAAGATAAGCAGCAAGTACCCAAAAGCTAGTTTAAATGATTGTCTAGAACCATCCTAAAACCTGAAAGGAATAAATACAATAGGTAAATGTAACCAATATGAGTTTAATCTAGTAATCTGGTATCATTTTAAAAGTTGCAAACATGATTACAAAATTTAGAGAATAAATCAATACTTGAGGAAAGAATAAAATTTGCATTAATGATGACTGCACCCCAAATACATTCTTACTTTAGAGGCAGATGCACTTGCAAGAATGCCTTTGAGAATGTATATGTGTATTATATATATTTATTACATTTTAAAGTAACTACATGACATTTTTGAAAATTCCACTTTTGAGAAAATCCCGAACAACAGTATTAAAATTTCTACCTAGGATATCCTGGGCATCCTAGCACATCATCTTTATAGTTATTGCATATGTTATTGAGATAGATTTTTCCAGGCAGAAAGACACTGTACACTGTTGTAACTCTAAAAGGACATGACTATGAAAAGAGGTTTTGTGGGATGCGATGAGAGTACTGTGGTCCTAATTGCATACGGAGAGATAGTTGTGATTATGTAACTGGCAGCGAACTGATAGACCTTTAAGCCCAAGTTTTTCAAACTGTTGCACTATGGTCTGGACAGCACAAACAGCCATATTTTCTTTGGCCAGCATTGTACATTTAAACACAGTTTAAATATAGATTAACGCTTCTACAAAGAAGCTAATATAATTTTAAATTTAGCAAAGTCTCCAGAGCCCTAATTTTTTTCTCAGTCAGCTATACTTATTTATAGAATCTTCCTGAACCTTATAGTCCTATGCATTTATGACCCCTTCTTGAAACAACCATGCTACTTACACTTAATAATGCATGTGACATAATGCACATGAACATACATGAATATACATATTCTGCCACAATTATATTTGAATTTTAAAAATCTTCATACATCCTTGTTTACAAAGTATTAGCCAAATATCCCTTTGAAATACATGATACATTGGTTGGTATGGGCAGAGGCATGAAATTTGTTTCTTCTTTGATTCTCCTTTTCATTACACCTTTATCATTATTAAAACTGCAACTTCAAAATTATGCATAATATCTGATTTCATCTTTGCCCATTGGCATCACATTAGTGATTTTCTAATCTTAAGACTTCTACTTCCTTTCATCCACGAAAGATCTCTGACTGATTTATTCACCCATCTCTAAAACTGGAAAGGAGAGGGAACAAGTTTCTTGCCATTAATTTGTAAGAAATTTAGTATTTATTAATGATATTTTTTCCAAGAGAAATATCTTGCTGAATCATGTGAAATAGTGGACTTTTCATAGCTTTAAAAGTTTCACTGCATGCTTTATGAGTAGTAATTAAAAACTTGAACTTTTGAACTTCAGCAATAATTCTAAGGGGAAAAGCATTACTTTTTAAAGTAATTATTGCTTAATTGGACAAAAGTGTTAATTAAGTGTAAAAATAACTATATATTTCCACATATGTTCTGTTCGACTCTTTGTTTTTTGCAGATTCTTCTAAAAGACAGTCCTTTTTTGTGATTTTCCATTACTTCTGTCATTTCAACAAATACATGAAAATAGTATTTTGTGGCTATATACACCACTTTTTAATGATTTTTCTGTGAAGAACTATATTAAAAATAGAAATTATTTTAGGTTACAGACAGTTCTGCTAGTATCAGTGTACTCAGACATAAGGAGGAAATTTGAGAGCAGATTTATTTAATTGATTCACAGAAACAAAAATGACTCCAATAATTTGTGTGGTTATATCGACCATAAATTTTAATTTAGAGGTACTTGCTTACCAACATTATAAGTATTTTATTCTTATCTTTTATAAGCACATATTTTATCTGTTTGAGGAGTATTACCCAAAAAGAAAATCAGTGTTCTTCCCTCTTTTATTTAATTTTTTTTTTTTTTTTTGAGACAGATTCTCACTTTGTTGCCCAGGCTAGAGTGAGTGCCATGGCGTCAACCTAGCTCACAACCTCAAACTTCTGGGCTCAGGTGATCCTCCTGCCTCAGCCTCCCGAGTAGCTGGGACTACAGGTGCAAGCCACCACACCTGGCTAATTTTTGTTTGTTTGTTTGTTTGTTTCTATTTTTAGTTGAATGGCTAATTTTTTTTTTCTATTTTTAGTAGAGATGGGTCTGGCTCTTGCTCAGGCCGGTCTCAAACTCCTGACCTCAAGTGATCCTCCTGCCTTGGCCTCCCAGAGTGATAGGATTACAGGCATGAGCCACCGCACCCAGTGTTATTTAAAATTTTATGATTAAAACTACAACTTAAAAAAAGGGTAGACCCTGACAAACAAGTTAACACGTGGATTTGAAGTTTCCAAGGGTCCACCAAAGGTTACAGAAGAACAATGTCTAAGCTTGGACTTCCCTTATGTGTATCATGTGATTTCAGGAAATATATTTTGAGTTAAATCAAATTATTTAATGTTTATATTATTTATATATTATTTATTTATTATATATTATTTACATATTATTTATATTATTTAATGCTTATAATGTCATTTAATGTTTAAAACTGTTGATTATATATGTAAAATGTTTAAAACTGGAATGAAATATATTGTAAATGATTGAAGTGGTGGAAAGATGACTTTTTATGAATTTCTTTTCCTCATTTTTGAAATTATTTCCATCAACTTTATTTTATTCCACCATATTTAGTGTGGATATCTATCTTTCTAGAAATGGAGAAATAGTGAAAGGGCATAAAAAGCAGATTAACATACATTTTAAAGTTGGCAGCAAAGGCACTTTCGGACATTGTGGCATGTCAACAATCTGTAAGCCCCAGCAAAGATCAGCTAAGTCTGATTTGGCTAGACCAGCTGAAGAGATGCCTTGGACCTCACAGTGTCCCACAAAAACATAGATTTCATTCACACTTTACCACAAATTAGATACAACCTGATCATTTCTGTGTTTTAATTTGCATTAAACTCATAATTAAAAACATAAATAAATAAAATAAAGCAGGGGATGATATCATAATCTACCTATAATATAAATTTAAATAAAATATAAATATATTTCTTTATGTAAATTTTATGTGTAAATATGTAACAAAGTTACATATAAATATATTGATTATATATAAAACATGTAATATAAAATCATCTGTAAATATAATATGTTTTTATTGATATATATATAATATAAATATCTACTAAGTAAAAATATAAAATGATCTAGACAAAAGGGATATATCTGAAAGAGTCTCTGCAGTTTTATTTTCCTGAAGTTCATATTACAAAGAAAAAAAAAAGCTGATTCATCAGGTCATTCTTAAGAGTGATAACTACTCTCTGTATTGATAAAGACATTATTGATGTTTTCCACCATGCTGAAGTAGAAGAAAAGTTTCCAGCCAGTAAGTTGAGCAAATTCATATTTGGTGTGGTGCAATTTGGTGACTTTGGAAAGCTTCATATTTTCAATTTAAAATTGAGGTTGTTTTGAAATAAAGTTTTTTTTTTATTCCAGCAAGTGGATAGCATATATTTCCCCCAAGAAATACAGAGCAGTGACAGGTTTTATTTTTATAGCTCTATCTAGATTTTGTCAGAGATCAGAAGTACCAGAAATTTGACTGAACAAACTGTTGAAGGGCAGACTGCTTATGTACAACTCCCACCTCACTGTGAGTCTCCAGCTTGCTTTCTAATGCAATATTGGTATGGGATTTCTTATCATGGTTACGGCAGTGTGCTCCAAACTTTGGTAGCTCAAGAAAATTAGCATTTTTTCACATAGCAGTCAGCGACAGAGGCTCACAGAAAATAGTTAATGTTGTCAAAAATGTATCCGAGGGAAGAATGCTGTGGTATTGACGCCTGAAAGTAGAACCCAAAACTGAGATCTGGCCTAAAGGCCAAGAGGGTTCTTGGCATCGTGCAAGAAAGAATTCAATCATGAGCCTTAAATTGGAAATGAAAGCAACATTTATTACACAAACAGTGAGCAGGCTACACCATAGACAGAGTAGCAGCTATCTCTCAAAACAACAGAGAGTATATTGCTGAAGAACTCTATCTTTGGCTATCTCTTGATTACATGATAAATAAGGGGTGGCTTATTCATCTGTTTTCTGGGAAAAGGGCATAGATTCCAGGAATCAGGGGTTCCTCCTCTTTTCAAACAATATAAGATAGCTTACTGGGGTTGTCATGGTGATTATAAACTCTTATGGCACTAACGGGAGTTTATTCTAGTATGGTAATGCATAACGGGTTACAAGGGTGAGCAGAGTTCGTTCTCTCTGGCATGTTGGCTCCTCCTGGTCTTAACCAGTTTCTTCACTGCATCCTACTTTTTTCCCTGTTTTATGTCATAGACCTTGGTTTGGGTCCTGCAACTTTTTAACAAGTTGGGTATGCCGGTTTCCTATCTCATTCCTCCTTCAGGGATCATACTCCTTAAACTTAAGTAGTTGTAGAAGGATGGATGTCTATCTTGTGTCAACTGATTCAGGCAGACTTTAGGAGAATTGGCCCTGCCTGTCATGGGAGGAGTAAAAGTGTCTGGATGCCTGCTCTAAGGGGCCCAAGGGCAGGACATCTTCGTGCTCTAGATCAGCTGGCAAGATGAGTTGGAAGCCCTGCTATGATATCATCTTGAATTGAAATTGTTGTAGTCTAGAAGATACAAACTTTACAAAGAGGTTATACAAGCCAGGGCCTAAAATTAGAAATAATAATTTTGCCACTAAAGGCCCCAATAGGGGCAGAAACCAGATAACAAATTGTAAAAGCCCTTTTATTGAGTCCCATAAAGTTTCTGTCAAGGTGGGACCTTGACCAAAGCTGTGTAGCCATGTAGCCTGATTATGTATTTATTTATATCCTCTTGTATTTGTCTACTGGTATTGACATGGGTACGGAAAGTTTTATTGATTACTTCACAAACACCACTTTGTTCAACCAATAAATAATCTAAGGCTAATCTAAGCCACTTACAGCTTTTTCTTCCCTTGAAAAGGCTAGAATGATAACTATACATTCTTATTCTTAGTAACTTTAAATTTTGTTGAAAACCTGAGAAGCAGGAAATTTTGAATCATCTGCCATTGTAAACTGTCAGCTGATTGGCATAATGATTATACTAAACATGCTGGTCATATAGTCTTTTGACGGGAGAAACCTTTCTGGGAGGGTTTTCATTGTATCTTTATTTAGAAATTGATATTTCTCATTAAGTCAGTATGTGCTCTATGTTTTTGAGTATTTTAAGGTTGACATGATGAGTCATAGCTTTCTTTCAAGTTTCTGTAAATATCGAGTCCATTGAAATAATTAAAATTTCTTTGGAAATAATGTAGATACAAATGAAACAGTAAAAAAAAAATAAAGTTATTATCTTTCTCATTATTCAAAAACAAACAAGTGTAACACATTCCCCAGAATTATCTTATTTCTGTAGGTGGCAAGCACTGTACCTATTTTAAATGAAGTTTTATGCATGTTTTTATTATGATGTTTTCAATAATGTGAATGTTATACTCTAAAAAAAGTACAGGGTCACAGATCACAAAGTTCTATTTCTGGAGGCCTAATAATAGCAGTGGCGTTGTTGATTTTAAAATGATGACCCTTCAGGTTGTTTTTATCTTGAAGGCTGTTACATAAAACCAAATTGGTTAGAGACAGAAGCGAAAGAAAATCGCATAATTTGTGAGAGCATAGTACTAAAAACTAAACTAGTAAGAAGGAAGTCAAGCTGATAGATCAAGGACCCACAAAGGAACACGACTTGTTCTTTTGTCCTTTGCTAAGATACTGCTTTTCCTTTAAGTTTTTTTCTAATAAATATCCTTTCAGTTTGTTCTCTTTTTTGAATTTTAAATACCATTGTTTATTAATCCACTCATGTATTGATGTGCACTTGGGTTGTTTCCACATCTTTGCAATTGTGAATTTTGTTGCTACAAACCTTCTAGTGCAGATATCTTTATTATAAAAATAACTGTTTTCCTTTGGATAGATGCTTAGTAGTGGGATTGTGGGATCAAATGGTAGTTCTATTTTTGGTTCTTTGAGGTATCTCCATGTTACTTTCCATAGATGTTGTACTAATTTACAGTCCCACCAGCAGTGTGAGATTGTTCCTATCTCTCTGCATCCATGCCAGCATTTTGTTGTTTGGGACTTTTTTTTTTTTTTTTTGGATTTTGAGAAATTTTATTTTTGGTTGTATATAATTAAGGTATACAACATTATGTTTTGCTATACATATATATATATATATATATATATACACACACAAAGTAAAATTTTCACTACAGTCACGTGAATTAACATATTCATCACCTTAAATATAGACAGTTACCTTATTTTGTATTTGTGTGATAAAAACACCTAAAATCTATTTTTTTCCAAATTTTCAGTATATAATACAATATTATCAACTATAGTCCTCATGCACTACATTAGATCTTTAGCCTTATGCATCCTACATAACTTCAAGTTTGCAAACTTTGGCCTACATATCCCCATTTCCTCCCCATTTATGCCCCTAGTAATCACTGTTTCTATGTATAGTATTTGACCTTTTTTTTAATATTCCACTAAGATCATGCAGTATTTGTCTTTCTGTGTGAAGCTGATTTCATTAGCATTATATCCTCCAGATTGATCCATGTTGTCATAAATTGTAGTATCTCCCTCTTTTTTACTTTTATTTATTTTTATTTCAGCATAGTATGGGGGTACAAATATTGAGGTAACATATGATTGCCTTTGCCCGGCCCCAGTCAGAGCTTCAAGCATGTCCATCCCCCAGATGGTACATACCATACCGATTAAGTGTCAATATACCTATCCCCTTCTCTCCCCTGCACCTGCCTAACACCCGATGAATGTTACTACTATGTGTGCACATAAGTGTTGATCAGTTAATACCAATCTGAGGGTGAGTACATTTGGTGCTTGTTTTTCCATTCTTGGGATACTTCACTTAGTAGAATGGGCTCCAACTCTATCCAGGATAATACAAGAGGTGCTAGATCACCATTGTTTTTTTGTGACTGAGTAGAACTCTATGGTATGCATATACCACATTTTATTAATCCACTCATGTATTGATGGGCACTTGGGTTGTTTCCACATCTTTGCAATTGTGAATTGTGCTGCTATAAACATTCGAGTGCAGATGTCTTTTTTATAGAATGCCTTTTTTTGCCTTGGGTAGATGTCCAGTAATGGGATTGTTGGATCAAATGGTAGTTGTACTTTTAGTTCTTTGAGGTATCCCCATATTACTTTCTGCAGAGGTTGTACCTGTTTGGGGACTTTTTGATAAAAGCCATTCTCACTGAAGTTAAGTGATATCTCACTGTGGTTTTGATTTGCATTTCTCTGATGAACAGAGATATTGAGCAAATTTTTATATGTTTGCTGGCCATTATTCTGTCTTCTTTTGCAAAGTTTTTGTTCATATCCTTTGCCCACTTTTTAATGGGGCTGTTTTTTTATGT
>CAUYRB010015765.1:0-22685 GCA_963574695.1 Propithecus perrieri | reverse complement strand
ATGAGAGTTTCTGTTGGGGTTGATTTCTGTTTTTATTCCACTGTGATCTGAGAAGATGCATGGTATGATTTCTATTTTTTTAAATTTTTTGAGACATGCTTTGTGTCCTAGAATATGGTCAATCTTAGAGAATGTCCCATGGGCTGATGAGAAGAACCTGTATTCAGTGGTTTGGGGGTAGAATGTCCTGTAAATGTCAGTCAAGACCATTTGTTCCAGAGTTCTGTTTAAGTCCATTATTTCTTTGTCAATTTTCTGTTTGCAGGATCTGTCCTGTGCTGTCAGTGGGGTGTTAAAGTCTCTGACTATCATGGTGTTGCTGTCTATCAATTTGTTTAGATCACGTAGAGTTTGCTTTATGAATCTGGATGCACCTAAATTGGGTGCATACATATTTAGAATTGTTATGTCTTCTTGTTGAACTGTACCCTTTACCATTATATAGTGATCCCCTTTGTCTTTCATTACTTTTGTTGATTTAAAAACCAAGTTGTCCGAGATCAAAACTGCCACACCAGCCTTCTTTTGGCTTCTATTTGCTTCAAATATTGATTTACACCCTTTTACTTTGAGTCTAAATGCATCGTTGCAGGTTAGATGTGTTTCCTGGAGACAGAAGATGATTGGCTTATTTTTTTTTTTTTTTTATACATTCGGCCAGTCTATGTCTCTTGTGAGGGGAGTTCAAACCATTCACATTGATTGAGAGAACTGATAAGTGGGGTGAATTACTGTTCATTCTGTTGGGTTGCATTTTGTTGCTTTGTTTTCTATCTTGAGCCATTGTGGAATCTAGCCTTTGAGCTTTACCTTTTGAATGGTTTCACATTCGAGAGTGTTCATTGTGCTGATCCTTATGTAATTCTGTTTTGAGTACTTCTTGGAGAGCTAGTCTTGTCTTGGTGAATTCCCTCAGTCTTTGCTTATCTGAGAATGTCGTTATTTCTCCTTCATATATGAAACTTAGTTTTGCAGGGTACAAGATTCTAGGCTGGGCATTATTCTGTTTCTAAAGAGTGAGAATGGGGCCCCAGTCTCTTCTTGCCTGTAGGGTTTCAGTTGAGAAATCTGGAGTTATTCTGATGGGCTTTCCTTTGTAGGGGGTCAACGTTCTGCTCTTTGTTTCTGTACAGAGCTGCCGGGAGGAGCTGAACTGGTTCCACTCAGCTGAAAGTCTGGGCTTGGGGGCTGGGGCTGTCCAAGACCTGCACTCTGGAGCAGGTCTCGCTCCCCTCCACGGAGATCAATCCCTGACCCTGCCAGGGGGAGGGGTGCTGGTCTTGAATCATCTACAGTGTGCCCAAGCTGGATCGATTTCACTCGACCTCGGGATTTGCCCCACTCTCCTGGAGTCCCCAGGCAAGTAGCACCTGGGAGAGCTGGCGGGTAGGGAACTCGCAGTTTGAGTACACCTCAGTCTGCTCTAAGGCCCCAAAAGGAAAGGTCCCATTCCTTCGAGATGCCTCCGTATGATGGCTAAATTGTCTCTCTGGGCACCCACAGGTAAGGAGGGGGAAGGAGAGAATGGAGCACTATGGTGTCTGCTGCTAGGCTCGGGTCTGCGCCCGGGGAGGTGCCCCGAGGGGGCTGGGAGACCGGAGCTCAGTCCGCAAGAGGGCACTGCTCACTGGTGGCAGCTGTCTCTGGGCTGGTGTCAGCAGGTCTCTCCGGCCGCTCAGGAGCCACCAGCAGTCCGAGATGCAAGGAAGGGGGAAGTTATCCACTCCATCTACCCTTGTCGCTGGTCTCCAAGCCTCTCGGGACCTTTCTCCTTCCAGTTCTCGTCCGCAACGTCTTCCCGTGGAGTCTCCTGTAGTTTCAGCCACCCTTCCTTCTGAGCCTCACCCGATCTATGTTTCTCTGCTCGCTTATTTTTTTCTCTTTCTTCTAAAATTCGTCTTTTTTGCAGAGACACTCTGACTGGCGGCTTTTCTCGTCCGCCATCTTGCCTCCTCTGGACCTTTTGTTTTATACAGTAGAGTAATTGCACCACATGAAAGAATATATATTATATATATATATTGTGTGTATATAAAGTATGTATATACAATTTTTAGAAAATAAAGATTTATGGACCTCCATTCTAGATAAAATTCAAAATATGAGCAGTGAGGTCCAGCAATATCTATATATTTTTAAGATTCTCATGTCATTCTTTGATTAAGTTGCTACATTAGTTAGAATTCATGAACTATAGGAATAAATTTTTTTAGCACCTAGGAATTAAATACACTTCTTTCTGCATTTATTTGAAGTAGCTGTGTGTTTTCTCATTCATATCTAATTCTTTTCTCTTCTCTTTAGATTTCTTCCTCTTAATGATTTCTGTGTTACCATTTCCAACCTTGAGATTTTCCTTCTCAGTAGAAAAGATGGAAAGATTAATCAATTCATTAATCTTTTTTTTATTTTTTTTTAAATTTCAGAATATTACAGGGGTATGAATGTTTTGGTTACATGAATTGCTTTTGTACAGTTTGAGTTAAAGTTGTAAGTGTGTCCATCACCCATATAGTGTGCATAGTATCCATTATGTGTGAAAATAACAGTTCTTTTTAATAAATGTCTTAATATCTGACCTAGAAACTTCTGCTATTTCCATTGGAGAAATACACGTTCAGAAGAAAACTTCTTAACTTTCCAGTATAAATGTGCTTGATAGAAAAAAGAGGCCTCTAAGTCACTACCACTGAGTACTCCATTTATATTGCACTCTTACATCCAGATATTTTCTTATAGAAACAGACAAAATATTTGAATCAGTACTGTCATGTATCATCAAACTTCATCAGACTCTGTGGGTCTAATCTATTTTTACCATTTCTCTGGACATTAATGTATGCTTGTTCTAATATTCAAATCATAATACCTAAGGGACATACATGTAATAAATTGTCTTCAAGAAGAGTTCTTCATGCTTGAAAGACTCAAAAAAATCCTAGTATGTTATTATTAAAAAGCTTAAACAATTATAAATATAAGAATACTATGAAAAGCTGGTATCATTACAAAAGAGCATGATGATGGGGTTCAGGACATGCTGCCCCAAAATATGACTGTAAGAAATCAAAATATGGCACCCCAAAATATGCCTTATTTGAATAAGGATTATTTTGAGCCATTATTTTGAGAAACTGCAGCACATGGGACATTCCCTAAGATTGATCAAATCTTACGCCAAAAAACATGTCTCAACAAATTCAAAAGAATCAGAAATCATATCAAGTCTTTTCTCAGTCCACAGTGGAATAAAATTAGAAATCAATTCCAAGAGAAACACTCAAATCTACACAAACTCTTGGAAATTAAACAACTGTTGATGAATGATTATTGAGTAAATAATGAAATCAAGATGGAAATCAAAAGATTCCTTTAACTTAATGACAAAGTGGGCACAAGATATCAAAATCTATGGCATTCAGCAAAAGCAATACTAAGGGGAAAGTTTCATAGCCTTAAATGGCTACATCAAAAAGACAGAAAGATCAAAAATTAACAATCTAATGTCACATCCCAAGGAACTATAAAAGGAAGAGCGAACCAAACCCAAAACCAGCAGAAGAAAAGAAATAACAAAGGACAGAGCAGAACTAAGCAAAACGGAAAACAACAAAAGAATGCAAAGATAAATAAAACAACAAAGTTCATTCTTTGAAAAGATAAACAAAACTCATAGACCTCTTGCTAGATTGATCAGGAATAGAAGAGAACTTACCCACATAAGCTCACTCAGAAACAAAGAAAAGGAGATATCACAACTGATACCACAGCAAAAAAAAAAAAAATCCATAAATACTATGAAAATCTCTATGCACCTAAACTAGAAAATGTAGAGGAAATGGACAAATTCCTAGAAATGCACAACCTCCCATGACTCAGTCAGAAAGAAATAGAAGTCCTGAACATAACAATAGCAAGCATAGAGATCTAAGCAGTAATTAAAAAAACTCGCATCAAAAAAAAAAAAAAGCTCCACAACAGATGGATTCACAGCTGAATTCTACCAGACCTACAATAATAACTGGTATCCATACAGCAGAAATTATTCCATAAAATTGAGAGGTAGGGAATCATCCCCAACTCATTTTATGAAGCCAGTTTCACCTTGATACCAAAGCCAGGAAAGGACACAACAAAATAAGAAAACTATAGACCAATATCCCTCATGATTATAGATGCAAAAATCCTAAATAAAATACTAGCAAACCAAATTCCACAGCACATTAAAAAAAATAATCCACTATGACCAAGTGAACTTCATCCCAGAGATACAAGGGTAGTTCAACATACATAAATCAATAAATGTGATTCACCACATAAACAGAAGCAAAAACAAAGACCATAGGATCATCTCAAAAGAAGTAGAAAAAGCATTTAACAAAATCCAGTGCCTTTTCATGATACAAACTCTCAACAAACTAGGGCATAGAAGAATCATAACACAAAATTATAAAAGCCATATATAACAAACCCACAGCCAACATCATATTGAATGGGGAAAAGTTAAAAGCACTCCCCCTAAGTACTGGAAAAAACAAGGGTGCCCACAGTCACTATTTCCAGTCAACATAATACTGGGAATCCTAGCCAGAATAATCAGACTGGAGAAAGACATAAAGGGTATCCAAATCAGGAAAGAGGAAATCAAACTATAGGTTTTTGCTGACAATATGATCTTGTATCTAGAAAATCCGAAAGACTTCACCAAGAAACTCCTGAAATTGATAAATAAATTCAACAAAGTCTCTGGTTACAATATCGATGTATACAAATCAGTAGCATTTCTATATACCAATAACAGTTAACCTGAGAATTAAATCAAAGACTCAATACCATTCACAATAGCTACAAAGAAAATAAAATACCTAGGAAGGTACTGAACCAAGGAGGAAAAAGATCTCTACAAAGAGAACTATTAAACACTAAGGAAAGAAATCACACATGACACAAACAACTGGAAAAACATATCATGCTCAGGGATAAGTAGAATCAACATCGTTAAAATTTCCATACTGCCCAAAGTGACCAGGGATTCAATTCAATCCCCAACAAAATACCAACATCATGTTTCAGCAATCTAGCAAAGATGAATCTACTCTTTATTTGCAACCAGAAAAGAGCCTGAATAGCCAAAGCAATCTTAAGCAAAAAGAACATCTCTGGAGGCATCACATTACCAGACTTCAAAGTATACTACAAGGCTATAGTAACAAAGACGACATGGTACTAGCGCAAAAATAGACAAACAGACCAATGGAACAAACAGAAAACCCAATATAAAACCAGCCACAGACAGCCAACTGGTTGTTAACAAAGCAGACAACAGTATACACTGGGGGAAAGAATTCCTATTCAATAAATGGTGCTGGAAAAACTGGATAGTTACATACAGAAAAATAAAACAGGACCCCTATCTCTCACTACTTACAAAAATTAATTCAAGATGGATAAAAGACTTAAGTGTAAGGCATAAAACCATAAAAATTCCAGAAGAAAATGTAGGAAAAACTCTTCTAGACATTGGCCTAGGCAAAGAATTTATGACTAAGACCCCAAAGACAATTACAGCAGCAACAAAAATAAATAAATGATACTTGATTAAATGAAAATCCTTCTGCCCAGCAAAGGAAATAATCAACAGAGCACACAGACAACCTATGCAATGAAAGAAAATATTCACAAACTATACATTTGATAAAGGGCTAATATCTAGAATCTACAAAGAACTCAAACAAATTAGCAGGAAAAAAAACAAACATCCCCATTAAACAGTGGGCAAAAGACATGAACAGAAACTTTTCAAAGAAGGTAGACAAATGGCCAGCAAACATATGAAAAAATGCTCAATGTCTGTAACCATCAGGGAAATGCAAACTAAAACCAAAATGATATATCACCTTATCACTGTCAGATGGGCTATTATTAAAAAGCCCAAAAACAATAGATGCTGTTGTGGATGCGGAGAGAAAGGAACACTTATGCAGTGCTGCAGGCACTACAAGTTAGTACAACCTCTATGGAGAATAGTATGGAGATTCCTCAAAGAACTAAAAGTAGACCTATCATTCAATCCAACAGTCTCACTACTGGGTATCTACTCAAAGGAAAAGAACTCATTTTATCAAAAAGACACTTACGATTAAATGTTTATTGTGGAACAATTTACAATCACTAAGAGGTGAAATCAACCAAAGTGCCCATCAATGCATGAGTTAATTTACAAAATGTGGTACACACACACACACACACACACACACACACACACACGCACTATGGAGTACTACTCAGCCATAAAAAGAAATAAATTAATGTCTTTTGCATCAATTTGGATGGAACTGGAGACTATTATCCTATGTGAAGTATCTCAAGTATGGAAAAACAAACACCACGGGTACTCTCTAATAATAAACTTGACAGTAGACAGATTAACAGGAGAAAATGGTTACAAATTTATGATGTGCATATGCACGGGGGTTCCACAAAATATTAGTCTCAGAGAAGGTCCAGATGGTTGAAGCTTAAATAGCATTTTGAGCCAAGAAAGAAACAGGGGTTTGGATCCTTCTGCAAAGTGGTAGCAACAAGCTACGGGAAAGTGAGGGGAGGAACTGCATTGGGAACAAAGATTGTCTTATTATGCAATCAAAGTCTCTCAGGGAGCAGCCTTCATAAGAACAAGTTAAAAGTTGCCTAGGCATGGTGTCCTGGGCATGGAGACCTTTAGTTTCCTCTCCTAAGTATGAATTAATCTTCTCTGGTTAATGGAGATTCCAAGGGGGTGTTCACAACAATTGGATTCCTTCTGGAGGAAGTTCCCTTAGTCAGATAAGGGAAACTTTAGAGAAAGTCCCTCCCTGAATTTAATGAGAGCTTCTGGAAAGAAAGAGGTGCAAGAAGCAGAGGAGGAGAAAAGGGTTACGGAGATCTAGATTCTCTTTTAGTTCAAAGTATTCAGCTACTAAAGTGTCATGCTTTGGGGCATTGTTTCCTGAGCCCCAACACCTGCTAGTTATGTTCAGAAATTAAAAGATAATAATTAAGGAGGTGAAAGTAAAATGATTTCTTCTCTTAGATTGGGGGGGGGGGGCTGAATTTTGCATTGCACAGGTGTCATTAATTTAGCAGTAAGGGCAAGGCATCTATGTCATTGTTTCTGATATGAAAATCTTAGCATATAATTCATAAGTGTTTCAGTTGTTTGGCTGAAAGCAGAGATATAAATGCTAATCAGATGTTTATAGTTTGTTTTTTAATCTTTTCTTTTTTTTCTTTTTTCAATTTTTTTTTTATTTCAGCATATTACACGGGTACAAATGTTTAGGTTACATACATTGCCTTTGCCCCACCCAAGTCAGAGCTTCAAGCATGTCCATCCCCCAGACGGTGCACACAGCACCCATTAGGTGTGAATATACCCATTCCCTCCCCGCCTTCCCACCTGCCTGACATCCGATGAATGTTACTACTAAATGTGCACATAAGTGTTGATCAGTTAATACCAATTTGATGTTGAGTACATGTGGTGCTTGTTTTTCCATTCTTGGGATACTTCACTTAGTAGAATGGGCTCCAGCTCTATCCAGGATAATACAAGAGGTGCTAGATCACCATATTTTTTGTGGCTGAGTAGAACTCCATGGTATACATGGTATACATATACTGCATTTTATTAATCCACTCATGTATTGTCAGGTACTTGGATTATTTCCACATCTTTACAATTGTGAATTGTGCTGCTATGAACATTCTAGTGCAGATATCTTTTTTATAGAATATCTTTTGTTCTTTTGGGTAGATGCCCAGTAATGGGCTTGCTGGATCAAATGGAAGCTCTACTTGTATCCAAGAGGGCATCTTATTTCCCAAACCCCAAAAATGTAGCTGGAATCTATAAATAATAGAGAAGAGAAAAGAAAGAGAGAGTTTTGCAGGGAAGAAAGAAACTCTAGCCCAGGGGTTTCTGTGGTTCCTGAGACAGGGTTTGGGTTGCTTGTCTAACCAGAGAGCCAAAGTGGCTTTCCAGAACAGACCTTACGTATTAAAGAATAGCATGCGTTTCTTGCGCCTTCGGCGCAATGGACCTCGCATGTGTAAGCTTGTGGGAAGGGGGAAAGGAACAAGGTAATGACACAGAGGGAAGGTCAGAGACGACTGGGCAGCTCGTCCAGCTCACATTTGCTGATCGCCTGTGATGTCAGGTGCTTTACTTGTGTTATTTTATTTTGCCCTGGTGCCCACCTTCGCCAGGAACGATTCCCACTTTACAGATACGGAAAATGAAGCTCCAATAGATGCAGCGGTTGATGCAAGGCCACAGAGCTAATAAGCGATGGAGCTGGGCGCTGGATGTCCGGTTATTCTGTAACATGCACTCCCTCTCCCCAGCAGTCCACAGATTGTAGAGGATGGGTCAGCTCAGAGCGCTGCTACCAAAACCTGGGGCACAGGCGGGTCCGTCACTTTGACTCCTTTCCGTGACCTCACCAGGCAGATAAACACCTGAGGACTGTCGTTAGCGTGTTGGATGAGTCCCAGGGAAATGAGAGAAAGCAGTTAACCCCATCCTCCCATCTCCTGCACCGTATCTCAGCCCCCTGACCACTTCCGTGGGCTCCCTCCAAACAGAAAGGCGGCCAGCTCATCCCGGCCGGTGGGGCAGGTTGCTTTGAGGGTGCAGGGGTGGAGGGTAGTGCTCAGAATCTCTAGGGGACAGAGGGGAATGTGTTAGAATAAACATGCAAATTTAGGAAAATATCTTAGAACCCGCTGCTGTCATGATACTAACAGCAGGAAGAAAAGGCACAGGTCTTGGCTGACTCTGACATAGACACTGATTTTTCACCCAGAGTAGTGGAATCCCTCTAGGTCAGAGTATAAGACTGTTATATTACTAAATTGGGTGAGAAAGACATAAGTTAACATGAAAGGTTAAGAAACACTGTGCTACGTGAAATACATGGCACATTTGTATGATTTCCACATCCACAGTCTGGGTGCTCCAATCAGCCCTGGAAGCAACGGGGGAGGAGACATTTTTTTGGTGGGAGGAAGAACAGCCGACCACACATGGCACAGAGAACGAGACCAAAGATAAGGTTGCAGGAAGGTAGGAAAGGGCATGATGCCAGCACCTTGGGCCTCAGGGAGCCTCAACCATGAAGCCTGGGCCGAGAGGATCAGAGAGAGAGATGCTCCGACTTACAACTGCAGGCTTTCCTGTGTATGGTTCCTTGAAGGCTGGAGTGGAGACTGTCTTTAGAAAACTACAAGAAAAATGTCTCTGTGCAGATGAGTCGAGGCTGTCACAGTTCCGTGGGCGTCCCTGCGGTTGAGCTCATCCCACTGTGGGGGACCAATGCAGCACCATTATCAGAGTCCACGGTTAATCACACACACTTGACTGTGGTTCATGCCATGGTCAGCAGCAGCTGCCGAAGCTGCTTTACAGACCCCTGCTTGGGTTGGCTCCCTGTCAGTCCTGGGAGGACCAGGTCAAATCCTGCAGCCTAGACATGATTGTTCCCTTTAGGTGCGGCAGCCAAAATCTGGGGTAGGAGTGGGCAAAAGCAGGGGAGGCCACAAACCAAAATGTGTTTGATGCCCCTTCGCCTGTTACTGTAAGTGTGAATCAAGAGCTCTTCCTTTGATAACAAGTAAGCAGTTACTTTTAAGTGAAAGTAAACAGTTATATTTTTAAAAGGAAGACGGAGTAGAAAGTGAAGAGACCTACAGCTGGGGGTGCTTGTATTGGGCTTCCAAGGACTCCCTAAGTCATTCAGGTCCCTGGGTGGATTTAAAGGTGGTATCGCTGTGTCATCTGAACTCTTCACTATTACCAGAACTAAAACTCAACTCTAACTACGTTGAACAAACTCACACAAAAACACACAAAGAATATATTGCATGGATTAAGTAAAAAGTCCAAGACAGTGGCTCCTGGGGTTCAAACTGTGTCCCTGTCTATCCCTTGGGCTCAGCTTTCCATGGTGATGGCTTCACTCTCAAGCTCATGTCCCCACATGATGACAAGACTAGTCTCCTGTGACTCCTCCTTCTACCTGAGCATCTAGATAGCTATGCCTCCAAAAAAAGTATGACTGTCATCACATGGATTTCTTGCCTGCCTTCTAGACTGATCAATGTGACCAGGGTGAAAAAAATTTCAGATCAGCCTACTTGGGACACATGCCTTGATGATTAGCTTCAGCGTGATGGGTGGGGGTAATTCCTCAAAAGAATTAACAATGGGTGATCCTTTTATGCTGTCTTTGTCTGTCAATAGTTAACTCTCTGGTGTCCAAACGCCAAAGACGATGCTGGGAAACTTCGATAAAAGCATGGGTTGATGAGCTGGGTGCTGGGAGGATGCCAGTCTAGAGGCACTAAGACGTTGACAGTTGCACAAGCATCCGTGGATACCTTTTCTGAAACTGCAGGTGTGACTCTTTGCAAAGGTGTCAGATAACCCACAGCCAGAGCAATAAGATAAACCTGATGCTTTGCAACTTGGCTCATGCCTCTAAGAGACATTATCGGTTGAATTTCACTGTTCCTCCAGGGCTCCTACAAGAAGTACATATCTCACCTTTGCAGGTAACGTTCAGGTGTGAATGGTTTCACGTCCACTGCTGCCGCTGACGGTGTTTTATGTTTCACCCCCACAGGGCATCTACAGCTGCATTCACGGAGTACACATTGAAGAAAAGAAATCTCCGGACTTCAATCTGACGGGATCCCAGAGCAACATGTTAAAACTCCTTCGATCGGCCAAAAACATTTCCAACGTGTCCAACGTGAACTCCTCAAGAATTGATTCACCCAAAAGATCTGCCGACTTCATCCAAAGAGGTTCCCTCACCATGGACATGGTGTCAGATAAGGGGAATTTGATATACTCGGACAACAGGTCCTTTCAGGGGAAAGACAGCATTTTTGGGGACAACATGAATGAACTCCAAACGTTTGTGGCCAACAGGCATAAGGACACCCTCAATAACTATGTGTTCCAGGGACAACACCCTCTTACTCTCAATGAGTCCAACCCGAACACGGTGGAGGTGGCCGTGAGCACAGAATCCAAAGGAAACTCCAGGTCCCGGCAGCTTTGGAAGAAATCCATGGATTCCATCCGCCAGGATTCACTGACCCAGAATCCAGTCTCCCAGAGGGATGAGGGTACCATGGAGAATAGGACCCACTCCCTGAAGAGCCCTAGGTACCTTCCAGAAGAGGTGGCCCACTCAGACATTTCAGAAACTTCGAGTCGGGCCACGTGCCACAGGGAGCCTGACAACAATAAGAACCACAAAACCAAGGACAACTTCAAAAGGTCAATGGCCTCCAAATACCCCAAGGACTGTAGCGAGGTCGAACGCACCTACCTGAAAACCAAAGCGAGCTCCCCGAGAGACAAGATCTACACCATCGATGGTGAGAAGGATCCCAGTTTCCACTTGGAACCTCCCCAGTTCGTTGAAAACACGACCCTGCCTGAGAATGTGGACTTCCCAGACCCCTACCAGGATCACAATAAAAACTTTCACAAAGGGGACTCCACGCTGCCAACGAACAGGAACCCCCTGCACAATGGGGATGGGCTTCCCAACAACGACCAGTATAAACTCTACTCCAAGCACTTCACCCTGAAAGACAAGGGTTCCCCTCTCAGCGAGGGCAGCGACCGATACCGGCAGAACTCCACACACTGCAGAAGCTGCCTTTCCAACCTGCCCACCTACTCGGGCCATTTCACCATGAGGTCCCCCTTCAAGTGCGACGCCTGCCTGCGCATGGGGAACCTCTACGACATCGACGAAGACCAGATGCTTCAGGAGACAGGTAACCCAGCCACCCGGGAGTCCTACCAGCAGGACTGGGCGCAGAACAATACCCTTCAATTCCAAAAGAACAAGCTAAGGATTAGCCGTCAGCATTCCTACGATAACATTCTGGACAAACCTAGGGAGACAGACCTTAGCAGGCCCTCCCGGAGCATAAGCCTCAAGGACAGGGAACGGCTTCTGGAGGGAAATCCGTATGGGAGCCTGTTTAGTGTCCCCTCAAGCAAACTCTTGGGGAACAAAAGCTCCCTTTTCCCCCAAGGTCTGGAGGACAGCAAGAGGAGCAAGTCCCTCTTGCCAGACCACACCTCCAATAACCCTTTCCTCCACTCCCACAGGCATGACCAACGCTTAGTTATTGGGAGATGCCCCTCGGACCCTTACAAACACTCGTTGCCATCCCAGGCAGTGAACGACAGCTATCTTCAATCGTCCTTGAGGTCAACGGCATCGTACTGTTCCAGGGACAGTCGGGGCCACAGTGATGTGTATATTTCGGAGCATGTAATGCCTTATGCTGCAAATAAGAATAATATGTACTCTACCCCTAGGGTTTTAAATTCCTGCAGCAATAGACGCGTGTACAAGAAAATGCCTAGTATGGAATCTGATGTTTAGAATCTTCCATTCGTGTTTTATCTATAGGGAAACGTATGTAACAGCCAACCTTCTGGAGGGTAAATGTCGGATGTCCAGTAGTGCCCTGCTAAAAGCAAGAGGATTTAGGGAGGTACTTTTTTTTGTTGACTCTTTTGCACATGGCTCCATGCCATATTCTTCCACTCAAGGAATCTTGTGAGGTGTGTGCTGAGCATGGCAGATACCAGACAGGCGAGTCCCTAACCAAAAATAAATCAATGAATAAATACAAAAGGGCAAGTCTCCGGGACGTGCCTACTAGGTATGTCGGCAATAACGATGCATTGGATGCCAGTGGTGATGTTATGATTTCCTATATTCCAAATTTCATTCTGATCAGTCCACCATGTAATTTCCTCATCAGAAATGCCTAACGGTTTCTCTAATACAGAATAAGCAATATGGTATGCATGTAAATTCTGACACAGACACAATAAAGCAGTTAAGAATGCATATGCACTGTAGCGAGATTGGCGTGTGCAAGAGATTAGGAAGTTTGGCTTGTAACAGTCTCAGCTTTATTGGTATGCCTTCCATCCCAGCCCAGGCCCGACCCCGAGAACCCCAGGCTCCCCCAAAGAATAGCCAATCAGTGTGTTCGTGGTAACTACGCTACCTGCATTGTAGTCCATTTCCAAGACGCATCTGGAGCCAAAGGCCAGAGGGACCCTCAGGCGGAGAGCTGCGAGAATCTCGTTGGATGTTGGTTTCTGTGTGTCTCCCATCCTCGGCTTCGATGGTCTTGTTCAGAGCTGCATAAACTAACACGTGTCTGTCTTCAATATCTAAGTGTGGATCTTCTGTCTATGACACAGTGGCCATTGTAGTTTATCCCGAAGACTCCTATGTACGTAAGTTTGCATTTGCTCCCTTCTGGTGATGACTCAGGGTTGTATAGTATCTGTTCCCCCTTCCCTCCCCGAGTAACCATAACTCATTCAGTTCCCAAACACCCGTGGTGGTGTCTAAATAGTTGTGTGTCTCTCTTCCCAGAGTTGTTAACGTGGTGACATGCACCAAGAGCCGTGTGTGTCCTGTGATCTGTAAGAAGTGCGATGCCATCTGTCTGCGAAGGCTAGCACGGTTTCAGTTTTATCTTCCTTAACGTCATGAAATTCTGTTGGACACTCATTTCTGCCATAACCTTCTCAAATCTGAAGTCTTCAGAACAGGAGACACTCATGCATCTACCCTGAATATCCTCCAAACTTTGCATAAACTTTAGTGAAAAAAGTCATTTCTCTCTTTTGAAATATTCTCTCTAGGGGAGGCAAACTGCTTCACCGGCACCAACAGAAATATATGAAAAATTCCTCAAAGCATTTGTCATTTCTGAGTCACCTGCATGATTCCATTCTTATTCTACTCAAACCCATATATATGAGATATGAAATAATAATAATCATTTTTTTTAAAAAAAAGTCGGAGACAGAGAAGGGAATATTTTTTCACGGGGAACTTCTTAGCACAGTGCCTGCCACCAAAAAAAAAAAGTGACCTCAAAAAGGTAGTTGTTATATTATGATACTTTATCAGATTAGGATTTTATAGTTTAAAAGTTAAATATCATAAAACCCAGAAATAACATTAAACATTTTATATAGTTCTACTCTATTAATTAGTATATTTTACCTACATCAATATTTTTGAAATATTTGGGATAAAAGGCCATTAGCTTTTGCAGAAGACCTGAGTTTATGTGGGGACATGGGGACATGCTGCAGAAACCATTTCCTGGTTTCCTCTTGCATTCTGCTTTAGGTTCTTGGAGAAGGGGACAACGTAGCAGGTTGAAAAATTGTCCTGTTTCTTCTCCTCATAGCGTGTTCTGCTTTGTAGGCAGTATTTTCCTGTAAGTGAGAAGGCGCCAGAGATGATTCTCTTAGAGCCTGAGGGTGCATTGAGTGGCTTCCTCTTTGGGGTACGTGCACCGACCTGCAATATTCCTACAGTGACGAAAAGTAGTTGCAATAAATTTCAGGGTTAGTGGCAGAGAGGCAGAGGGAGGTGATGGGAAGAGAGGCTTCCCTTCATCTTTGAAAGACAGAAGAGGCTGACTAGGTGCTGGTGACAAACGTATTTGAAAATTATATTTTATTTCTTGGATACGGTAACCTTTGCTGTCCCAAGACCCAGCAATGGAGAAGCCTGGATTGCAGGACCTGGAATGGTCTCCCCAATTTCTGATCTTAAATTTATTTTTATTTTTTGTTAGAGATGGGGCCTTGCTGTGTTGCCCAGGCTGGTCTCTAAGTCCTGGCATCAAGTGATCCTCCTGCGTTGGCCTCCCAAAGTGTTCAAATTAAATTTCAACAAGTATAGTCTTTTAGCACGTTCTGCCTTTGTCCTCTCCTTGCATTCCAGACCTTTCTTCCCCTGGCTGGGATCACCTTTTCCTCACAAGTCTGCCATGTCTTAACATGAAACGTATTAACAAGTCTCCTTAGAATACAGAGCAGTGACAGGTCCTCAATCCAAAGAGACTTCCTGTCTTCCTCTGGTGTCCTCAAAACCCAGAGGCTGTCAGATGCCGCAGAGACCTCTGGAGAGAGTGAGAATTGCACTTAGATTGACTTCATAGGTGAAAAATCCTTCTCTTCATAGCAGCATTATTTCTGCTATTCACCCCATACATCTCTGGATAAAGAAACTAAAAATGTGGCTTTCAGAAGAACCAACAGTAATGTTGTGAAAAACATACACTTCCTTTAATGTCCAAAGTGTTTTTTAAAAATAAATAATCAGAAATTGGATGCCATGTTACAAATGCATGCTTTCCCTCCTCCACCAATCACTGACTCTTAAATGTGATGATTCCAAGCCCCGCCCCCTCCAAAATTAACCACTGATCAGATGGTGAATTTCCAAGTGAAAGATAATGATGTAGCACTATCCAGAAATAATCCAAGTCAGTTCAGTTCTTTGGAAAAAAGAATGTCAGGAATGTAACACCCAATGGTAAATGGCACCTACGGTATGGGACGTAACAAGAATTAAATAGGAAGCCCTGAACTATAGATCCATACAGAAGAGTCTTGTGACACATCCCAGCTCTGAGATCTTAGATTTGTTGATGTCAGGGAACCAGAATCTCTGAACCCACCTGCCGAGTTTCACCTGGCTTAAGTCAGAGCTGGCATCCGTAATGATACTTAACTAACTCTAAGTGGTTTTTCCCCACTTAAGAGGGACCCAACCGGTCCTCAGATAGTTACCCTTGCATGCAAATGGTCAGGGTTCTGTCCGTGGGGAGTAGCACATGCAACCGATTTAAAATAGTCTGTGTAAGAGAGTCTTCCAGGGCGCAACTCCACTCTGAGAAACCTTTGTGTTTCCAGAAAGTGCTTTTCCCAGTCCTCCTACCGGTGGATTCTTAGGCCACTTCTGGTTTCAGTCCCTGAGCAGGCAAGTACCCAATGGGTCTAGTTTCTGCCAGTGAGAGCCGTGGGTTATAATCTCACCACTCATTACCGTTCTGCCCTCTGCAAATCTCTCTGCGTCATTCTTGCCGGCACCAGGACCGGGTACCTCATGGATTATACTTGGTGTTCTCGTCCCTGTTTCATAGATTGCCTGAGAAGTCTTAATACTTAGCTTTTCTGATGAAAACATTAAAATTCACCCATTGCAGCAAAATCCATCAAATCATTTCACGCTTATTTTCTGGGGAGGTAAAAAAAGAAAAAGAAAATTACACCTTGTTTACAAATGAAATAGTTTCACGTAAACAGGACTCTCGCCAAGGCAGTTAATTAGTCAAAAGACTCACGGCTGTCATATTGTCACACATTGTTTATTCTATTTGATATGTCTACTGCTGATGTGTATTTAATATTCTGCATCCTTCTCAGGAAATGACAAATGCCCTGAATTCTCTGCAAATAGAATCGCTAATGAAAAAGAAAAAAAATATGTTGGTGTTAATTAAATGGTGATTAAAAATTTATCTCCTTTAAACCTAAAAAGTGCAGCTTTAATAATCAGTTGTCATATAAATAAATACCTTGTACTGAAATCCCTTGCGGTTTAAGACCTAAATAAATACTAATTTGAGAAACCTAAATATCTTTCAGAGGAGCTGCATATATTCATTAACATTATGCACATTCCTGTACTGTTTCTTTGTACATAGCTGTTGTGCATGAACCCCTGAAAAGAGGACATGAGTTGTTTCTGAAATGGAGCCTGTTTGTATTAACCATGGCTATAGTAGACATAGTTGGACCTCAAGAAAAAAAAAATTGAGTAGGTGGAAGCTAAACGCATTGGCTGATGTTTAATGCGAGTTAAGAGTTCTATGTAAAGGCGATTTTCCTTCCAAAAGTACTGTTTGTTTTCTCTTGAGACAAAATTAGGCCTTTCCAGACACCCCATCTGCTTTTGGTAAACAGGGTTGAAATTAATGTGGGGTCTATACTTGAAAAGTTCTCCCGACATGCAGTTGCCCTTCTCCATGCGATGCCTACACATTGTGCCCTGTTCACATCTCATTGTATCCGATGAGGTCAGCTTGCCACTCGATGAAGATCGGAGACGATCGAATGCACTTACCCTGTGAATACAAATGCTCGTGTACACATGTATATAATATACATGCTTGATTTCTACAATTCACATGTAAGTGTATTATCCAAATAAAATTGTACATATTGTAAAGTTTATGTTAAAAATTAAATAGTAATGATAGTATTAACACATGGAAAACCCATTCTGGTTATTTTGATGGGAGGATATTTCCATAGAGAGCGCACTATATTTTTTTAATCTCAGTTCTAGGGAGGATGGCAGAGCCCAGGTGGGATTTGGGTGTTGGTGTTCTTGGTTTCTTCTTTAAAAAAAAAGAAAATCTGGGATGGGGGTGTGTGTGGAATATATTCTGCGCACATTTGCTTCCGAAGACAATGCTAATGTGGACTTGTGTGTGATTTCTGTAAACCCATCGAAGGGCAGAGATTTCCTATTAAATTTTTTATCCTCTCCCCCGACCTGTGTCCAGAAGTACTCTCAGTATAGTATTAGCTAGAGGTACCTGCCCAGAAGGGTCTTAGAAGAACTGAATTTGTAGAATTACCCAAGATTTAGGGGAAGGGGAAAGGAGATAAGACAATGAAGTTTACAAAGGGGCAGTAATCTGTATGGGATTGTCAAGTTAGAGAGTATCAGAGCCGGGATTAGAACCCAAGACTTTATGTTCAGTTTCTGGCTCGGTTCCCTGTACCAGGCTGACCAATTTCTAGGTTTCCCTCTAGGGGACACTGCTGAGTACCTCTGGGGTAAGAGCCAGAGAATCCCGGAAAACTGACCTGGCTTCTTTTTGCCTCTTGCTCCCAGACAGATCCAAGCATGGGCCTCTTGGAATTTGATTTTCCTTTAAGCTCCTTCACAGTCCCTATCTCAAAATCCTGGAGAAGAGGAAATTTTATTCAGGGACCTTTTCCTTGGGAAGAATCTACAAGGGATATATAGTTTAAAACCTCAGACTGAAGGGAAAGGCTGGCCGTGGCCATTGAAGTAATAGGGTTCTGTTTTCCATGCACTGAGGATGGACAAGCACATCGATCAGCTGACAGGACCCGACTCCCTTTGGAAGGCCACTTTGGGATGGAGGGGGCTGCAAAAGGAATAGAAAATATAATCTCTTCCCGTAAGTGTAGTCTTATGGTTTAGAAATGCAGTTCCCTAATACAAAAGAGAACCAAGGACCCATGAAATGCACACAGAGATTAAACTGCAAAAATTAGAAAGGACAAAGTTGTTGCCAGGAAAAAGAAAATCTGATTCTATGATCAAACTTAAAGAAAAAAAAAATCCTTTCCCCAGACCTTTGAGTAACTTTGGAAAACATAGTTGGTATTCCTGGAGATGCACTTGGTTTATTTTAATCTTCAACAAGGTCCCTAGGAAACCCAGGAGCAGCCAAACAGGTGAACAAACTCACCCTTCTGTATTTTTGCACAGGCAGGCTTGGGTCTGGTTCCAGCCAGTGCTCCAACCCTTGCCAAATCATGCCTCCTCCCACACCGCTTTATGACATGTGCTTCGAGAAAAGGTTGAAAAAATTCCCCAAAGGATTAGAAAATAGACCAGGATGGGAAAAAGGCGGAGCATTTCCTTAAAGCTTTTTTGCTTGGTTTTGTTTTTGACTTTTGAAGAACACTTTAGATAGTCCAGGGTATGGATGTATCAGGGAAAGGTGTAGGGAGGATCCTTTGTTGAGTCCCAAGTGCCTACTGTTGTGGCTGACAAAAGAGAAAGCGTCAGGTTCCCTAGAGAGAAAATGGGGCAAAGAGATGACAAACGGAATTATAGGTGTATTTCAGGAAGGATGGTGGGGTGGAGAGGGAGCTTTTTTTACTCTGTTCCTCCATTCTGTGCATTGCTGGAATGTTAGATTCTCTGCTTATCACAAGTACATGCCATAATTTGGAAATATCAAGATATAAATTAAGTGTAGACTATATTCTAGGCATATCCTAGAATGTGATCCTCAAAATAACCCTAGGATATGATTGCTCCCGTTTTACCGGTAAGGAAACCGAGGCTCAGGTTTTTCAGGTTTTTCAGCCTCATCAGCAACAGGAATGAAGCTAGTAAATCCCTGACGTTAGACATATTCTCGAAGTGCTTGATCTCCTCCAGGGAGGTCAGAATAGGAGTCTGAAAGAGAGATATGCTATTTTGAGGTTCCCAGGCTTACTCTTGAGTGTCAGCCTCTGTGAAGAGGAAGTTTGTTAGCGTCCTACCCCTCATTGTCTGGTTTGGGGTGTATCAAGAACTCCTGGAGATTTCACCTCCGTTCACAGTCCCTTCTGAGACTTGAACACTTTTTGTGTCTCTCCTCCATATGCTTGCACTCAGCATTTATTTTTTTGATTCCTGGGGAGTTATTTTCTCTACTTAGCATGTGCCTAACCTTAGAAATCCCTTTCCTAATGCCTCATCTTTTTATCCGTCGATATCAGGGCTAATTCCATTAAACACATGTACATAGTATGCTCTTACATGTGTGTGGGCGCGCACACGCACACTGCCTTGTGGCCCTCCGTTAGAGCTCTACTAAACACCGTAACCCATTTTCAGAGAGGTAATGTTATTTGCAAGTTGATTGTTCCTCCTATTTCATCTCTGTGTTTAGTTATCTTTACCAGGCAGACAGAATGAGGTTCAGGGAATAGGAAATAGAGTTTCCGCATAAATGATCGAGAGCTTTAGTCATCAGAATGGCTGAGGGCCAGCTAATAAAATGTTGTCGTTGTTGTTTTCCTTCTTGGTCTATTCTATTTTTTTTTTTTTTTCAAAATTGCCTTAGAGATACTTTCCTGGTCACTAGCATCAGGATAACCGTTGAACCACTGCTTGTTCTGTCCCATTAAAGAATGTCGAATTGGAATGCTCCCATCGAGCTTTCTAGGAGCCCAGAGGGGCCCGGTGTTTAGTGCATTCTGTCGGCGTGCTGCCGATCACACACATGCCTTTCTTACCTCCCCCTCCCCACGTTCTAAGCCACACTTCTTTCCTGGCATTTATATTTCCTGTGAGGTGGGGTGCATTAGGCCCATTTTACAGATGAGGAGACTGAGCTGGGATTTGAAGCAATGTCTTCCTGGGAAGCTCCATGAATGTATCCTTCTGAAGGGTCATTAACCTCATGTAAGCACCCTTGTCCTGTAAGCACCCTGAGAAAAATTCTCCAGCTGTTTTCATCTTTTAAGCTGGCAGTGAAAAGTCTCTTAAGACAGAAAGGTTATTATTATTTAATAGCTATTTCGAGTTCCTGTTACTGAGTCTATGAGTGCATGACGGCATTCTCCCAGGGATGTTGAACTATGCAGAAATGGAGCACTCCAAAGAACAATTTGGCCAATGGTGTTTCTTCTCTGGGGCCGTATTTCCAAGCCCACAATTCTCCAGGGAACCAGAACCAAATTGTTTAAAATGAAGTCATTCCTCAGATTAACTTCCTCAGAGAAGGTGTCAGCAGTTTGCAAAAACAAATAAAACAAAACCGAGATTATCGCTCATAATTCCCTTTTAGGTACCATGTCAGTGAAACAATGAGTTTGCATTTTTTGTAATTCTAGAACATTCCTCATTAGCGGTAGCCCTGGGTCATAACCTTTCCGGTGAATTCTCTTTCATACCTTTGGGAAGGATTTAAGATGAACCTTCAAAAGGATATTAACATAACACGTAGCCAATACCACAGCTGCCTTTTAAATTAATAAGGTTAATTGTTCTCCAGCAAACATAAGTTTGTCTTTGGCATTTTAAATGCTTCTCATTGATCTGACATTTTACTGTTTCCAGCTTTTAAAGGGCTCAAATCAAAGACTATTGATAACTGAGCAAATAGTGAAGGTCCAGAAATATAAAAACATTGTTGGTTTTTCCATGAAAAACAATCATAGCCTTTTGAATTCAATGGAGGTTTTTACATTAGCCATCTAAGACTTATTGAATTAGTTCTATTCTCAGTCAAGCTAATTCAAGCGAGTGAACAGTATTGACTTTTTAAACCTATTTTATTTTAAAAAAAAAATCTTAAATTTATTAGGTTTGTAGATACAGCTCTGGGGCCATGACCACTGCAGAAATGTTCCAGTTTAGAAACAGAAGATTCAGACCTCGATTTGGGGGCAAATCCAGGTTATTTTCTTTGAAAATTCTGATGGATTTGGAAAGATGAACGTGGAACTTGGAACACTCATCTTCCCCAAATTTGTCACTGGGAAAGAATGCTAATTGCTTTTTTTTTTTTTTTCCAAATAAGATATAAGGTTAAGAATAACATTTTCATAGAAAATGCAGTAAACTGCTTTATACAAGTAATTACATGGCTAGATGTGGTTCCGGTGCCTTTCAAGCCTGAGGGTCCCCAAAGATTTCTTTACCAGTTGTTTTTAACTATGAATCTTAATCTTGTTCATTCCCCTGCCAAAACAAATTTAAAAGCATTCGTATACTTGCCAAATTAATTGGTAAAATCGACTATAGTTTATATCACAACCAGAATGTTTGTGTGTATGTGTTTATGTATAGTATAGTATATATAGTTCAAGCTGAATACTCAGAAAGAATTAGGTGAGTTAATTGATTGCTTGAATAAGAAGTAGATCATAAAAATTATAAATAATGGCCTTCTCGGACAGAAAAAGAGGGAAAACTACTCATTTTTCACTCATGTTGTAAGACGTGTTGCATAATATACAAGCTGGTCATTGCCCTGCCTGCAAGAGAGTTCTTGAATTGAGCAGTGTGTAAGGTTTATGTCTGAGTCCGTTTTTAACCCAGTATGGCTGGGATTGAACTCTGTCTGCAGAGGGTTTCCATTCACAGCTACATTCAAACACTATCCAAAACCCACATCAGAACTGTCTTGATCTCCTACATGGTGGAGCCCAAAGCAAGCTGTGTGCACTACACTCTGGTCTTCATTTGGGAATTGACGTTCACTTACCAGTCGCAGCAGTTTATACCTGTCATGTTTTAATCCATGCATGAGGAAGTGCTAATAACTGTATTAAATATTTCCAAGCATAGCTACAAAACTACACGTTTGCTTAACACCTTTCTATGATAGAGGAAGTATATACTATGGTTGTCTTCTTGTAGTATGTCTTTTAATTTTGTTCAATGTGTTATCAACTGTTTTAAGGAATGGGGTTTGAAATGTGTGTGCAAACTGATATGTACATAACTCCCGAGGCAACACAAGTGCCCGGTCATATGGTGTAAAAATGTAAATACAGGAAAATTTCATTTTTCTAATAAAGATAATTTCTGCCAATTGATATGAAAATGAGAAATGGAGTTGTGGTCTTCGTTGTTGTCATTGTCGTTGCTGTCGTGGGCGTCACTAATGTTTCAGCCAGGCTTAGTATTTGTACAAAAGGGAATTAACTTGATCTGTCCCACTTTGTGCAAGAGGGGAGTGTAGAGGGAAGCACGGAATTGGGGCGAATCCTTGGCTTGGCTTCAGGATTTCAGCTGCAAGCTTAGCCGCTGTGCCATACTGGATCTCATCTTCCTGTGCAGGTCCCACACTTGCAGCCTTGAACCTGACAGTTTTTTTTTTTTGAGACAGAATCTCACTCTTTTGCCCGGGCTAGAGTGAGTGCCGTGGCGTCAGCCTAGCTCACAGCAACCTCAAACTCCTGGGCTCAAGTGATCCTCCTGCCTCAGCCTCCCGAGTAGCTGGGACTACAG